>JAFBJQ010000211.1:0-110310 GCA_016785345.1 Trinectes maculatus | reverse complement strand
CACATACTACCAAACGGACACACATAAAGTAGGTGAGACATTGGTGTAAAAAAGTCTACCTACACAAACATCTTGAACCTGTTGTATGATTTGATTTCATGCTGTGCAAAACAACAGCGAAAACAGAGAGGGTCCCGACTGGCGCTTTATACCCACATACTTCACAGTGTTCAACGGCTCAGTGAAACAAGGTGAGGAGTCTAAATCAGAACCTGCAGACAGAGCAGCTTAGGTAAAAAGCAAAGTTCACAGCATCATTAAGCAGAGCAAGGTTCAACAAGAGACAGGAAGTCACAACGTGCAGCCCAGTCAGAGAAACAGTCAGTAACAGAAGTTGAAAAAGGCAGGCAGGATAACAAGAGCACAGCCTGGATCATTATAGGCAAGTAGAGCACCATTACTAAAGGGCCAGGAATGAGGAAGCAGGAAGCTGCTGTGCAGGTGTGTGTGTGGAGACCAAGGCATGAAGAGGAGCAGAAGAACCACATGAATCAAACGTGACACAGCAGTGACTTTTGCTCTGTAGTGTAGAAAGCAATGCACTGCAACAGAGAGAGTCTTCCCAGCATGCACCTCCTTATGGCTTGTGTAGAACAGGTTAATGGCATTGCGAATGTGTTGGTGCTCTGGTGTGAGTCATGCTGGATGGAGGACAAAACGCCAGGGCTCATAGTCAAAGTATATACGAAGTTAAACGAATGGAATCTAGTGTCAGTGGCACATCTGTTCACAGTGACCAAGTGAGTTTGTCCTCTTTTGTTTATTTGCAGATGGCAAACAACGACATTATTGGCAAATCACATTACACTGCATAAGCTTGCATTACATTGCAACCCACACTGCACTGTGTGACAAAAAATCCATTGTGCTTCAACATCCTCCAACCAGGTGTGTTTTGTTTTGTTTTGATTTTCCAATTCCCAGCATCACTAATTGACTGCACACAACCTGCAACACAACGCAACACGACAGAAGACTGCAACAAGCTGATGAAAACTATGTTGTGTATTTGTATTTTTCACCATGTACTGTATGCACATATACAGTCATTCAGTCAACAATGTGAATGGTCTGTAAATTGTAAAGCAATGCCAAGAGCAGACTACAGACACACAGTACACTGATCTTCTAAAACAATTACACCAGTTAGTAGTGTTCATATTATTGGCTGATCAGGGTGTGTCTTCACTGACTGCAGATTGGAGGGATTTCACGTACTATATAATACATTATGGGATGAAAGCAGCAGCAGAGGAAAACTCATAGCTACTAATTAACCTCACATAGGCTTCTAGTAGCAGGAGTTTACTAACTCCTACTGTAGAATCTAAAAGATACAAACAGCAGGTAAAGACACATCAGCTAGTAAGGCTTAAAAAGCGGAACGTCGCCAATGGGGAAAACTCGCAGAGAGATTTGGCATCTTGGACATAACGGGACTGATCTAGCCAAGTAATCTCAGCAGAGACACTCGCTGTCTCTCTGGAAGCGTCAGACGACAAGATGAGAGAGAAGAGGAAGCCAAATGTTTGTTGTGCCAGCTGTTCTTGTGTGTGTGTGTGTGTGTGTGTATGTGTGTGTGGTCTTTGGCTGGCAAGATGTCACTGTAGGTTTACAGTACTTTGCCAAAGATAAGTGGCGTCTCTATGATCTTGTGTTTGTCTGGTTTTACTGTTTCTGGCAAAGAGAGACGAGGCAGGAATAACACAGAGGCACAAGAAACACTGGGGCTGTCTAAGGAAGAGACACAGGACAGAGGACTGATACATCACCCTGGGACACACTAGGAGCAGGCAGAAGGAACAAAGAGAGCATGTGAAAACGACCTAAATCAACCTTTAGCCTTATGTGCTGATACATATTACACTATAGCCAAGATATGTTACAATGGAATCTAATTGATTCTACATTTTTAAATAATAATTTATTACACTATGCAGTGTTGGCATTGTGTTTGAATAGACTTAAGTCTAGTTTGGCTTTGGCTTTTAAGAGAATTATGAAAAACTACAGAACCAATATCCATTACATTTTGGAGTGGATCTGTTTAAAGGTGTGGATACAGGAATATGTCTTTTAATGAGGTATGTGCTTTGGGGGCTCTTTGTGCATCTCAGTTAGAACTGGATAATATGATATTTCAGTCAAAAGTTCTCAATGTATTTTTCTGATCATCTGTACTGTAGCAAACTAACTACAGATGACAGTACAGGACATTTCCTGTCTCACCAGGACTATATCCGGGGCTTGTGAAAAATGAGCGAAACTATGTATTTCAGATGATGACCATGTTTTCTTTGGATTTTTGTGACATTGAAGGTTTTTATATACAGGGTAATTTTTACTTGTAAAAACCTTGCTATAAACATTCAACCTGCAGATCAATATTGCTGGTTGCATTTTTTAAAGCAATGTGACTGACAAGGTTTTCTGCAAATGTGGTGCATTTCTTTTCTATTTCCATCAATTCTTTGCTTTTCTGCTGTTTAGATGAAGTTGGGTTGTGGAGGCAGCACACTAATCAGGGTGTCCCAGACATCGCCCCGAAGAAACACTGTCAGCTTCTCCTGAGGGATTCTGAGGTGTTACTAGGTTAGATGGGATACATGATCTCTCTAGTGAATTCTCAATCTGCCTTGAGGTGTCTTCCCTGACGGGCATGTCTGTAAAAAAACCTCTCTAGGAAGACACCCGGGAATCATCCTGATCAGACGCCTAGAGCAATGGCTCTACTCCAAGCTCCCTCTGGATGTCAGAACTCCTTAACCCTGTCACTAAGGCTGAGCCTTACAAACAGCCTACAAAGCACATTCTGGCCACTTGTATCCAAAATCAAATTTTTGGGTCACTATCCAAAACTTGTGGCTATAGGTTAGAGTCCGAATGTAACACAAATGGTATGTCAAAGTTTTACTTTGAGATTTAACAACTCGCTCTTCACCACAATGGATCAGTACTGAACCCTTTTTCTGCTGATGCTGCCCAGGTTCTCCTGTCCATCCCCTGTCCAGCTACTGCTCCATCTCCCGTGCACTCATGACCATGACTCCAAGATATCTGAACTTCTTCACTCGGAGTTGTTGATCCTCATCCGAGCTGCATCACACTCACAGTTTGCCCCGGTGTGCACTGAAGGGCTGACTCTGATGAGGCCAGTAGAACTGTGTCATCTGCATAAAGCAGTGGAGGATACAGAGGATATTGGGTCCTTGTATGATCAAAGTCACTGGTGCCCCATACTCCTGCAGTACCCCCACAGGGCCCCTGTTTTGTTTAGGGGTTAGGGTTACGATTTGTGCAACATGGTGTTGAGTGAATTTGTCAGGAAAATTACTTACATACTTACTTTGTGTGCAAATGCACTCAAAGCAAATGTATGAGTATTTAGTTGTATAGTATCCCATAGAAAATGTTGATTCTGGAAGGAAATAAAAATGTTTTCGAATTAATCTCTTGGGGTGTACTCATTTTCGCCGAGCACACTGGTACTTATATATATATATATATATATATATATATATGAAGTATATCCATCAGGACAGCTGAACAGTTGGGTGGGAAAGACTTGTTACAGCTTTTTCAAATTGTGCATTTTGATGGTGCCAACACACCATGTCACATCAGAGTAAAGAGGCAAACCTGTGGCCATATGACAACTGTTTGACAGGCTAAGACAAACAAAACAAACTCTGTGCTTCAGCCTGAGTTAACTACATCTGACCGGGTTGGGTTTGGACAGATACATGCAGGCTGTAACACATTCTAATATAAACACATCCATCCTCATAATCTCTGTCCTCACTCTCTTTAGTCAAAAACAAGCTCAAGGCTAACAAAGCAATACATCAAAGAGCTGTAGCATGTCCAAGACTATCATCATCACAAGCTCGGGGCTTTTTCTCCTGCATATTCAATTCCTCTCTTGAGATAAATCTTATATTATTCTCAAAGATATGACAAAAATGTTAAAAAAAAATAAGACCAAGGCTAATCTTATCCAAGTACTTGTTGGCCGTAATGACAACAGCACCAGTGAGAGTGTTGAAGCTGAACATGATTGATATGTGAGCAGTAGTTCAGCCCTCAGCTATAGCATGCACTGACCATGAATTCTCTGCTGAAGTGATGTCTGCTGACACATCTGTCACAGCTCCACTTTTAGCTTTGATAACCAGTCTGCTGTCACTGATTCCTTTTCCAAAGTGTATATCCGCTTAGTTAATTTACCCGTTAACTTTATTATTTATTTATTTATTTAACTTTATCTTAATTATCACATCATTATAAGCAGTCCAAGCTGCCTAAAATCCTTAATGAACAATGTGCATCATGGATAGTTTAAGTGTAGAAAGCATTGGATTGTGCAAACTAGTTATCTCCATTTAACTGTTTTCCCACCACCTGTTATTATTTACATCTACTGCAGGTCTAATCCTACACTATTCCACTCAGAGTAACTATATCCTCTTTAGGATGTAGTCTCTCAAGATTATTGTATTTCCTTTTGAATGTTTTGGTGCATCTGAGTATACTGTATCTACAATACAGGAAATTATATTTTATTTCAATATTTATTTATCATATAAATAAATATTGAAAAGCATTGTTTGACTTTACATTTGAGAAGACCTGCTTCCACGCAGGTCCCAGTGCTCAGATGCTGTGACATAATTGTCAGTCACATGATTTGTGGATCGTCCGTCTGTCTGTCCGTCTCTCAAACTGTCCCATCTCAGCAGAATGATGTAGCTGTATGTGTGTTCATGCTCACCCTGCATGAAAATGCGTCCATTTTGTGCGTGTGAGTTCTGTTGTGTAATCAACATAGTCAATACTGTATTTAATGAACTGTAGCAATCAATAGTGACATGTACAATAGCTGACACACACGCACACTAGCACAAACACACACACATAGACCCAGACACAACGTTGTGCATGCCAGAAAGCCACAACATAATAGTAAACACAGTGTTATACCGTTATGTGAGTCAAGGAACACAGTTTTTCTTCAGACTACAGAGACCACAGAGGATATTTCCATCAGCAGCATCCTGCTGTTAGTGAAAAACTGAGGATTAGGTGCACAAGGGTTTTAAACTCAAAGCTCAAACATCTCTTCAAGGAGCCACAGGATAACTGGACTCATAAGGTGCTTTTCCACCAGGGTCAGCTCAGTATGGTACGGTATGATACGGCACTACTCTGCACTCTACATTTTTACAATGGAGTGTTGCTATGTGGATGGAGTTGTGGGTGGAGTTGTGGGTCGAGTCGTCACCTCGAAATCTCTAGAGTCTAACTAAAAATAAGAGTAAAACTGAACACAACAATTATTATAACAACAGTTATCACAATTGATTCCAAAAATATACAAGCTCTGTGTGTTTTAGATCCTTGCATATTCGGGTATGTGTCACGGCCACCGGTGAGCGTGGATTATCAGTCCACTCCTCGCAGTGTTGGCTGACGCCACACCCATGACCCCCCAGACCACCACCGGACTGGAAAGGTAGGGTCTCCAGTCAGTCTGCATCTACGAATGTTGCTGCTGAATGTAAACTGTGGCTGTAGCAAATTTGTATACCAAGAGAGAGGCCATCATCAGACATTGACAACAAAAAAAGGCCCATTAAAACCTGTCGACTGAACATCTCCATATTTCATCCCAGTTCATCCAACAGTTGAGACCAATAAAATCGGTTCCCTTAGAGGAGAAAGTGATTTGGATTCCTCCTCCGAAACAACATATCATTCGCATTCTATCTCATAGTTGTGCATTTAATTTATGATGGAATAAATCAATATGAAACACATATTGGCATTTCTGTCTGTCTGGTAAAAATAAAGTAAATATTCTACACGCACACTACATGTAGACTGAGCTAGCACAGACTTTCAGAACAACAATGAAAGTGACAGTGAGACAGGCAACGACAAGAGGGACAGACTCAGGGAAATAAAAAGATGATATGAATTAGCGTCCTGACACTGTGGAAAGCCAGTTTGGCTAATTGATACTCGTTTATTTAGATGAGGAGATGACTGTAATGACTACAACTCCCTCCCCTCCCCTTCTCTCTACCTCTCTTGACTCATACTGCATCTGCTTTCTTAATACTATCAGTATCTTCCGGCTCTGTTTATGTTTATCACCCCCTGTGTAGCTGTCTCTTCTTCTCCTCCTGTGCAATTTGCCATTTTCTCTCATCCCCCACAACTCTAGGAGGGTTGATGGGCAGAAGAAAGTGCTGCTCAGCAGGAGCTGGGCTCATTCGGTGGTAATTATTCACTGCTGCAGCGCTCAAACAGAGACTTCTGTCTTTGACATGCACTTTTTGCTTTCTGAGTTTCCATTAAATTTTAATTTCCCTCTTGACGCAATTCAGCAATTAATTCAGTCTTCTATTGTGTTAATGATGACTACTACTACTGTATTTGACTTTTTTTAATCTACTGATAGTTACATTTCCTTCCCAAAAGGTTACAGTGATGTGTATTGTATCATATACAAGCAACGATCCTCTCATTATCTACATTGCTTTGGCCCAGAGGTCTCCATGTGGAGAGGCGTGGTACAGGCTGGACAGGTCACGAGCCAATCACAGGGCAACATGCAGAGACAAACCAGGCACATTTACACAGTCAGTGTAGACTCTCCAGTTAACCTCACGCCCAGTCTGCATGTTGTACATGATGACTTTCTTTCATGTCTAATAGAATTTGATTCATGAGCTACTGGTGTGTTCAAACCAATGACTGAAACAGTGTCCAATAGAAAGTAGAACGTCTTTCAGTGTGAGCTGAAAAACAGCTGAGCACACTATTAAAGAAATCTGACTAAAATCTATTAGTCATTCATTTACTGTGAGATTTCAGAAATGTCTTTTATGATCAGATATTAGTGCGTTATCTTACATGTATAAACCTCTCATAGACAGTTAAGATACTGCATGGTGTAGCAGTGATGAAAAAAAAATACATCCCTGTGGTGTAGTAACAATTGTGCAATTTCATCCCACCCAAGCTGGTCATTATTTTGTGTCATATTGTAATATTGCACAGTACATGCATTACATAGCCACTGGTAAGTTCTGTGATTGAGGGGTGGTAGATAATATTTACTCTGTGACAAACCGTCACAAGAAAGTAAATTCACTCCTTTATTATGTTTAGAAGGCATCATAAAGAACTCTCACGCTCAACACTAAGATTGTAGTTTGTTCAGGATTTCAGAGGTGTTACATAGACATAGGGAGGATATTTGGGGATGTTCCTCTTTATCACTCCCACATTTAAACTCACCTTCACCTAATGTGTTTGTGATCAATGTCTTATCGGGACCTTTCAAATTCATTAGTGCTGGTTGTGTAGGTGCAGGATGATGGAGTGGTTATTACATATACTCATTTACAGCACACAACGAAGAAATTACACCACCTGCAATTCATGAAACTTGCCTTTGGGATGTTAACTGCTCATATTTTGGCAGAAGAAGTTTGTGAATTTTGTGAAGCTTTGTCAAAACATTCTGTAAGTAGGGAACTAATTACTCAAAAACGTCCACGTTTGAATAAATTATTTAGTGAACATGTTCACATTTTGTTCTCAATACTGGGAACAGAGTTCTTCTGTAATGAGACTCAGTTCAGCGGTAGCCCCAGCATGACAGCTTGTTAGTTTGTTTGCTTGATTTGCTGTTTTTTTTTTTTTTTTTTTGCTCCTCTTGCAGGATCTTGGATGAGCCACTGACGTGATGACTTGTGTTTACTCTTTGAACTCACATAATCTGCAATGTCAGTGACAAACGCTGATATGACAACTACTGTACAACACTGATGATCTCTCCATGTATGAAGTCCTGTGCATCTGTGAAGAGTCCCACTAATAGTATTTGGATCCCTTGTTTGACTTTTTTTCTTAATAGGGAGCTCTGGGGAAGAACAAGCTCACCTACTGTGCACACATGCGCGCACACTCACATACACGCCCATGTAGTAGATTGCTGCAATTTAATAATGACAGCCAATTACAGAGAGACAGTGGTGCTATAGAGAAGAAAGGGCAGAGACCTGTGAAGACAAGAGGGAGAGAGACAAGACGGAAACAGGAGAAAAGAAAATACAAGGCGATTTAGAAATGTTCACACGTGTGTGTGTGTGTGTGTGTGTGTGTGTGTGTGTGTGTGTGTGTGTGTGTGTGTGTGTGCGTGTGTGTGTGTGTGTGTGTGTGTGTGTGTGTTGCATTAGCGACTTTTAGGACAACTTCCTATTCATGAAACTTGCCTTTGGGATGTTAACTGCTCATATTTTGGCAGAAGAAGTTTGTGAATTTTGTGAAGCTTCATCAAAACATTCTGTAAGTAGGGAACTAATTACTCAAAAACGTCCACGTTTGAATAAATTATTTAGTGAACATGTTCACATTTTGTTCTCAATACTGGGAACAGAGTTCTTCTCTAATGAGACTCAGTTCAGCGGTAGCCCCAGCATGACAGCTTGTTAGTTTGTTTGCTTGATTTGCTGTTTTTTTTTTTTTTTTTTTGCTCCTCTTGCAGGATCTTGGATGAGCCACTGACGTGATGACTTGTGTTTACTCTTTGAACTCACATAATCTGCAATGTCAGTGACAAACGCTGATATGACAACTACTGTACAACACTGATGATCTCTCCATGTATGAAGTCCTGTGCATCTGTGAAGAGTCCCACTAATAGTATTTGGATCCCTTGTTTGACTTTTTTTCTTAATAGGGAGCTCTGGGGAAGAACAAGCTCACCTACTGTGAACACATGCGCGCACACTCACATACACGCCCATGTAGTAGATTGCTGCAATTTAATCATGACAGCCAATTACAGAGAGACAGTGGTGCTATAGAGAAGAAAGGGCAGAGACCTGGGAAGACAAGAGGGAGAGAGACAAGACGGAAACAGGAGAAAAGAAAATACAAGGCGATTTAGAAATGTTCACACGTGTGTGTGTGTGTGTGTGTGCGTGTGCGTGCATGCGTGTGTGTGTGTGTGTTGCATTAGCAACTTTTAGGACAACTTCCTGTACGTACTGTGTAATTAACCTTTGTGTTAGTGTCTCTGAGAAAAGCACATTAAATGGCAACATGGGACCAAGAAGTAAGTAAATGTTAAATGACACTGAAAAATGTGAATTAGAGCAGAAACAAAAAGGAGAAGAAAATACTGAATAAACTTATTAACAAATATTTTTCTGCAGGAACTTTCAAAAATATGATTGCTTTATGCTTTCTAAGGTAGGAGGTTGATCAGGATGACATTAAACCATAATATAATACATATAAATTAATGATGGCAGCATGTGCACAGAGAACAGGAGTGGACCAAGGAATGATCCTTGTAGCACACCGCACTTTAAAGTAGGTGCTATGTAAACTGATCATTTTTGATTAAATAAAGGAAAAATGTCAGAAAAGGAGAAAAAAATAATTAAATACAGCTGGAAAATATTCTTTTCTGCTAGTAGAACATGCTAGCAATTGCACAAGATTAGCTGTTTACCAATATATCTTGCAGACTTTGAACTGGACCAGCATTTGAGCTACAACTGATGGCACATCGCAAGTTGTGTCGTACAAACAAAATCTTTGCTCTACCCTTCCTACCTCTTGTGTGTTTGTGTGACTCTCACGAGTATATGTTACAAAGGAACTGAGGAGGAGGGAAGGAAGAAAGCAAGAGGGAGCTACAAGAAGTGAGAAGATAACAAATGGAGGGTGAGGGAGGCCATTGTAAGACGGGATTTAAGAATGTAATCAGGGTGGGAAGTAACAGGCCAACGGCAAGGAACTTTACAACCCTCCTCTGCTTTTACAATACAGCAGGAATGTAAGGAGACTGAGGGAAAGCATCAGGGGAGTGGCATTACCGTCACCACAAAAGCAGGACAAAATATATAATGTAGGAATGAGGCTGTGAGAGGAGGAGATAAGAGTGGAGAGGGAAGGAGGAAGGCCTTATGGGAACACTTGTTAAACAGCCCCTGATACATACACTGGAAACAAGGGATTTGGCCTGTTTTCAGGTTATAGGAGCAGTTTGTTCAAGCTGCAAAGAAGGTACTTAATCCAAACTGGCTAAATCCAGTGGCAGCTTTACTTGTCTAAATGGAAAGCACTTTTAGCTTTGGCACCAGGGTAGATCTATTTTAGAAGTGGATTTGTTATCGCTACAAAGGGGGATCATGGGAACCGTGTCCAGTCCCAACTGGGTTAGAGGTGGGGTACACCCTGAGCAGGTAGAAATGGTTTCACACACACACACACACATACACACACACACACACACACACAGTATAGACAACCGGTCATACTACATACAACACTGTTCACAATAATGGGCTGTAAAAACAGGGTAAAACTCCCTGACAGATACAAAGCCCAAAATAAAACTACTTTTATAGATTTTTAGGCGTTAGTATGGAACAGTGTTATTGGTTAACATGTTGATTTCTTCACAATGCTACATGTAGAGTTTAACACTGAAAAGGTTTATTATACCCAGCAGCCCTTGTAGCCTTGAGTTGAGATGAAAGCAGCCTGTAATTAAGGCTGTTACTGAACGTAGAGTTTAATCCAGAAAAGTTGTAATACAGCACAGAAATGCTGATTTTACAATATATCACTGTATACATTCACAATCAAATACATATAAATGGCAACGGCACAGCAATCTATTAGGAGCCCAAACTTTGTGGGGGGGATGAAAGGCTGAAAATGTGCAGTGTAAAAGAATAAAAAAAGAAGTGGAAAGGCAGAAAACAATTGCCCGACTGCCATTAAATATTAAATAGGTGGAGAAAAAGCTGAGCGGAAGGATGGAGACAATAGCTATAAACTGGAGATTCTAACTTGGCTGATGGCTCAGGCTTTTTATGTGTGTTGTTTGTTTTTTAATGTCTTTGTGAGACGCCCTGCAGTAATGTTCCAATTTCAATGCCACTGATCAATGTTTGAAGAATTTCTGATGTACCAGAAAACCAGAAAGTCTGCTTTCGGCTTTGTCTGTGTGTGTGTGTGTGTGTGTGTGTGTGTGTGTGTGTGATGTGCGTGTATATGTGTGTGTGTGTGTGTGTGTGTGGGGTGGGGGGGTGAGAAAGAGAAAGAGGACACCATGTGCTTTTTTATTGTTTTTTAACAATGCAGGCTGTGGAAAAGCAGAGAAGAGGAGAGGCAAGGGGACAACAGAGGAAATTTATTTTTTATTTTGAAATTTTAAAGCGACAATTTTAAAGACAATTTTAAAGAGACATTTTTTCCACAATTAAAATGACAAGACTAAATTCAATTGAGAAATCCATGTCAATGGAAAATACAACACTAATTAGAGGCCCTGTTTTGTAAAACCTTGTCCCGTTTCAGCACTGAGGAGAATTTATTATTTTTTAATTTACATTTACCGGTATTTAGTAATTATACATGGAGATAAAGGCAGTGAGTGAGACACACACAGAATGATGATGGGCACAAACAAACTGACAAAAACAGAAAGAAGGAGCAAAGTGTCTTACTCCATCTTTCTCCTTTATCTGATAATAGCTCGTACATAAAATATCAGTTTTCGCAACTATCTTTCACACAGGAGGACTATGAAAGAAACCGTTGACACTTTTACTGAATCAATGCATCCTCCAAACCATTAATTCAATATTAGATTTCAGGCTCACTGACAGTAATTTACACTTCTTTCTTCTCCAGTTTGTTCTTACTGTTTATCATCTCTGTTTATTTCTTCTCCGTCTGTCTCACTGTATTATAGCAGATTAGCTGTGCGGGCTGAAAGCTACTTACCGAAAAAGAGACTGTAATAGAGCAGGTGTTGGTAAAAATGAAAGTTTATAGGCTGGGATTTGATGGTGAATTTAAGATCTTTATTGCCCTCACTATTTATGATCAGTCAGAAGCATCAATTTAGCAACCTGTCAAGCTGTAAAAGATGAAATCAAAATGACAATATACCGACAATGAAAAGAATGAACACATTTCCCCTGCAAATGCTGGAAAATGAATGTTAGGAATCAACTTTAGAAGGTGGGACATTGGTTTCTATGTGGAATTATAAAGGAGACATTGTGATACAGTAAATCCCAGCATTACCAAGGTGACTAAGTCCTAAGGGGAAAACAAGAAACAAAAAAAACCCTCATAAAATAATTGCAGTGAAGAGTGGAGGACGAAGAGTGTTCACTGCTGTGGCAGCCAGCAGAAGCAGTCATGTCAGGGAATGGGCTGGGGACTTTGAGGCTGTCGCTCTTGTTCACTTCAAGGACAAAGAAACAAAAGCAAAAGCTCTGTAGAGAAAAAAAAATGAAAATATAATACAGGACTGAATAACAGCAACCGCAGTTACAATGGTGCTGTTCAGCCTGTATTTTGGCCATCATGTTTTACCATGTGATTTACGGATAATGCATCAAATTTAAAGGAGAAAAGAAACACGGTTATTCACAATGCTGACATGCCAAATTAGCAGGTATAACGATAACCATTTTCAGTGTTTTAGGAAGCAATTATGTGCTAAATAGCACTATTGCGGATGATTACCATTGAACTGAAAGTGGGACGTGAGTGTCAAATTACAAATGTCAGCAGATTCAACCTCTGGGAACCATGAATGTCTTTACAGAATGAGTGACTACCTTTTAAAGAGCTTGGGCATATTTCAGCCGGGACCATGCAAATGCATTTATGACCCTGAATTTCAGTATACCTCAGACACATAGAGATGAGACCTTTAGATACAAAGAGGTCAATGTGAGCCAAAATATTTTATATTTCTATAATTAACTAAATAACCAGAGGAAAATATTTAAAACTTGATTAAATTATTTAAACACAAAACCTGAAGTGACCGGTTTTGACCTTTGACTTTGACCTGTTCAAACGTTTCAACACTATTCTGGATAATTTTGTCTCGACTTCAGCTTTCCCTAATAGCAAAAATGCAAATAGTGCTATTTTCCTGCAGGATCCTATCTGTATTAAATAACTGCAGAGCCTGAAATCAGTTTCACAGTTCAGTAGTTGCAAGATGACTGATAAAACGCTCGCTCTCTCTCCTGTTCTGTGTCTGTAATGGTTTGTATTGACATCTTTGTGAGGACCAAGCTCAGCATTAAACTGTCACTGTGAGGACCACTCTGCATCGTGAGAATATATCTGCATTGAATGGACATTTGTCCCGTCTTTACAAATTCAAAGGACAGTGTGGAGGAGAAGAATTAGGGGTCTATTTTTGCAATCCTGGCGGTGTTGTTCGTGTTGCTTAGCTCAGCCACATGTCTACCTGCATTGTAATTAAAAATGTAAAGCTCCAGCTGCTTCTTTGGCTCCGGTCGTTAAAAAGGAGATGAGGTTTGCTGCAGTCGTCCCAGTTATTCAGTATTTTGTACAGAGACACTGACGACGGACTGACAGGTACAGTCCTGGGGGTGTTATTAGCAAACAGGGAGGTTTTAATAGAGCCACGACTGTTTATGAGACTGTGTTCATGTTTGGTGTGGTGTAGGCTGGGTGAGCACATGAATACAGAGGTGTTTGTGGTACGTGCAATCGTCTGCACTGTGACTGGAACAAACATCTGGTACCTCGACATGGCTGTGAAGAGATTCACCACAATATGGGCGAGGCCTTCAGTGTAGAACACCAACAAACAGCCACTGATAACAAGGCGTGCACACTTTAATCCTACCTGCAGCTCCACTTTTCTTTTTGATGGCCTGTATTTCACTTAAGTTCTGGTAAGGACTATAATGTTAAAAAATGAGTATCAGTTCCAGAGGACTGTTTTTAATTAATAAGCACATACATATTTTTTCAGTCTCATCTAGTAATGTGAACATCAGTTTATAGACCAACAGGCTCCACCGTGCCAAACTCGGAACACTAGAGCTGCACTTAACTGACCTGGCTTGTATATTTGTGTATTTGATACAGTTTTATTCAAATGAATACATTTCTTTGTAAATAAGAAATGATTATTGTGGTGATACACTTATTAAATAGGGCAGAATTAGAAATCATACTTATATTTATTAACATCAAGGGAGCGCATCTTCTTCGCCTTCTGTTGTTTAATGGCAGTTGGCAAACAACTCGGTGGGTGCATTACTGCCAAGCCACATAACATTACATTACAACAAATTCAACGTTACAACATTCGGCCCCACTTGTCAGCCCTTACGCTCAGCAATGGGGTGATAGAGACCTGTGTCATTCATTAGTGTCATTCATTTTTACAATCCTGTGTTCTCCTCTAATTGAACTGAATCAAGTATTACTGATTAAAAAGCAGATAAAAGCAGCTTCATCATGGCCACTGGACAACAAATACAAACTAATTTGCTCTGCTTTAAGGGTTTAATGCCAATGTAAGTGAGATATAACTCATCACTGCTGTGAGTAAAGGGATAAGAAAAGGGAAAAGAAAAAAAAACATTTGGATACTAATATTGAAAAAACAGGTACCTCCACAATACAACCCTTCTGTAACTGGATATAAAGAAATGAAAATGTGGGATGATGAACCCCGGGAACCCCAGAGTAACCACATGAATCATCGTCAGTAACCTGCAGTGCTTCTAATGATCTGTTATTTTCTCAACTGCAAAACCCTGTATATGCCCACATATACCAGTATTATTAACTGACCCTAACTACTAACTTATCTGTATATGTATGTATGAAATGGATTTTTTAATGATACAAGCCTGTAAAACATTAAACTAGTATAGAGCATTAAGGACAAAAGACACAAACCTACAACATACTGTATACGCACACACACACACACACACACACACACACACACATATACAGGGGGTCCTCGAGTTACGACGGAGATCCGTTCCTGAGAATGTGTCGTAACCGAATTTTGACGTAAGTCGAAACATACATTCATATGTAAGGTAGATACTAAGTTGTGCCACTAGATGTCGCTATAACACCACGCTAAATAAAAGTTTACTGTAGTGAATTGCCTTTTGTCCCTCTTGACACACCGTAGGGGTTGATATCACGAGTGTAATGAGCATTTCCTTTAGATTTCTGATATCAACCGTGTAGACCCTGTGTTGTGAATAAACCTACGGTATTGCCACAATCCCGAACCCATCTGTGTCCGTGTGCATCTCCTTACCGGCTGCCGCTGCACCCCCCGCCAGCCGTCCATTTCACATAAGTAAACACAACGCAGAGTAGCCGAGCTGTGCTGTGGAGGTGTTGGAGAGCCGGCACCAACTAGTTCCCGTGCGAAGTCTGTATGTATTTACTGGGCAAACCGCTTAAGCCGAAACAAGGAAGTTCACGGGAGATGTGTCGTAACCACGAAAACGTCGTATCTCGCGACGTTCGTAACTCGAGGACCCCCTGTATATGGTAAATGCTCACTATGCCTTATTTTGACATACCACTAACAGCTATAAATCATGTCAACATTGCTTTAAGACAAATGATGTGACTTTCAAAAGGTGGCATGTTTGTATAGTGAGATTATAATAACTATGATCTGAGGTGAGAGGGAGTCAAAGCGGCTTTGTAACATGAGGTGGAGCAGAAAGCTGAGAGGACAGCTGCTCAGTCCACTCTTCCTCTTTCAACACGCAGCAACTTTCTGCTTAATAATTTATTCCATGCACGTTCAAGTGTTTCATCACACTCCTTGTGTTGCCGATGTTGGCAGCAGTGTTTTTTTGTAGCATAATGAGCATCGAGCCTGATCGAATGGAGCAACGCGTTTGCTCACAAAGACATTTTAACACTCACACTGAAGTCAAGTCTCCAAAAATAGAACAAAATTGTACAAAATACAACGCAATGCATTCATGAAACATTGAAAAACAATTGAACGCATGCTTACTTACATGCATGCTGCATGCTTTTGTGCTAGGGAGAGTTGTCCAGCATTAGTCCATTGATGTTCAGGGTCATAGCTATAGGCGGGGCATGCAAGGCCTCTGCCCCTGGGCCTGGGCTTACTGGTGACCGCCCACAGGCAAGCTATGATGACCGCTCATGGCTACTGCTAATGAGATAGATGAGAATGGTAGGAGGATAATTCATAGCAAAAAATAAATAAATCTGTGAAATACTTAAACAGTATGTAGTCTTTAGTAATTAGTAATATTAATTAATAATTAATTATGAATTAATTAATGAAGAGGCCTACAACATGTGCGTATATGAGTGTGTGGTGATGGTGGGCTGGGGGCCTTTATATTTAAACGTGAGTTTGTAATAGAAAGACCCTATGAAATCATGTGTAATTAAATATGGTAATCACTGCAAAACTAATATTTGTCACTACTTTTATTGAGATGGGAACCCTCCACTAACCTTAGATTTCCTTCAAGAACCGGGACAAGTCAGTGTTATCTCCCACACTGTGACACGGATTTGTCAGCAAGCAGTGAGAACAGAGCCGGCTCCCTACGTGAGATTTTATATGGCGCCCACCTCCATCAGCGATTTACATACGCTTCAAAAGAAATTAGAGATTAGATACAACTTTATTTTCATTACAGTGAAATGTTGATTAGCAAATGCAAAGAAGCAGTAAACTGCAGTTTGTTATGTCATGTGGGAACGCTAAGTTATGGAGTATTAATAATAATAATAACAATAATAATAATAACAATAATAATAATAATCAGTTGCATAATACATCTGTGATGCAGACATATACCCATTTCTAATGGGTGAAGCTTTGGCCTGGAAGAGAGGTGGTCCTCAGCCTTCACTGGGTGTTTTGACTTTTAACCACAACACCCTCCAGTTGGGGGGTCAGAAATGACTGGCCAGGTCACTGCCCCTCTCCTCCAGGCTTCCAGCTTGTGTACTCCCTCTTGTGCCAGAGCCAACAGGAGGTGCTTTCAGACGCTTCCCCCAGCCTACGAACGGCTGCTTTCCTCAAGTGGCCTCTCAGTCCTACCTTCGTCATCAGATCCCATACAGATTGAGCTGGGAATCCTCGACTTCCCACTTCCACCGTCATCAGCCATGCTATCCACCCCTTGTCCCAGCAATCTTGAACCAGTTGCTGGTATTTGGCCTTTTTCCTCTCTGCAGCTTCCTCGCAGCCCTCCTCCCACGGCACTGTCAACTCCACTAGGATGATCTTCTTCCTAGTCTCCCTAGTGAGTTGGTCTTGGGAATCCCTGTATGTCAGGGACAGTCTGCACTTGGTGACTTTGAACTCCTCCACCACTGACGACAGGGGAAGCTGTACGGACCTTATGTCGAGCCCCAAGGATGTAAAGCTTGGAGGTATTCCTAACCATCTACGAAGGTGTTTGTTGAACTTCCTCTCCATTTCTTCAACAGCTGAGAGGGACACCTCATACACGGTGAGAAGCCACATGAGCCTTGGGAGCAAACCATGTTGGTAGATCCAGCACTTTTATTTCCCAGGCAGGCCAGACTCGTCAATCTTCTTCAACCACTCTTCAACTTGTTTTCCGGTGTTGGAGATGTTATTCTTGTCTGACAGGGAATCATCGTACCACTTTCCAAGGCATCTAACTGGGTTCCCCTGAATGTTGGGTATCACTTCCCCTTGAACAAGCAGCTCAAAACTTCCAGTTGTTTTGCCCTTTTGGATCACGATGCTCCTTGATTTCTTGGGCTTGAAAACCATCTTTGCCCAGGTGGCCATGCGATCGAGTTCTGCCAGGACCCATCTTGCCTGCACGTGAGTTGGTATTATTGCATTCAGGTCATCCATGTATGCCCTGATTACTGGCTGTTGACATCCTACAGCTGTCTTCGGCCCCTTTGACTTTGTGCTTGCTGCAGAGATTATTAGGTTCATTCCCATGGTGAATAAGTTGGGAGAGATTGTGCATCCTGTCACTATTGAGTAGTGACAGGATGCACAATAGTGATTCAGTGATACTCAGTAGTGATTCACCATGGCAACACGTGAAAACAAATCCACACGTCCTAGTTCTTCCGGGTGGAGTTGGACGTTCTTATGCATTGCTACACCAAATAGGAACACATATTCAAAAAAAAAAAAGAACAACACACTCGCTACTCAGCTGCTGTAAAGAAAAATACAGCAGCTGAAAATATCGCAAGTGTTTTACATGTTCAACATTTATATTCTATTTGTGTGTTTGTGAACACAGGTGCTGTCCAACAGGTACAAAACGTACTTAGCAGCAACAGAAGATGAAATATAAAAATAAAGTACAAACAGGTAGGCTGTGTTTGTTTAGCCTGTCCTGAACAGCAGTGAGGGGCTGCATTTAACATGTCAGTGTTTCAGCTGTCCCAACACTGTCACTGTTTAACACTGTCACTATTTAACACTGTCACTGTTTACAATTGTCTATTTGAACTGGAAAATCGGTTTTGATTTAAAATATGTGAGTGCATCGCTGCACAGACTAATGAATGGTCCGATTGAAAAGTTATGAATCTCGATTTAATGCTGCTGATGCAGCTGCTTAAAGCTGCATCTCCCTCTTTGACCCCCCGCCCCGACCCGCCACCGTAACTCCGACATCCTACCAGATGCGCATGCGTTGCGTCTGCGCTGCGTCGCAGCAACGAAGCTGATACGTTTCAGTTCTAATCAATGTTTGTGCTTCAGTTTCTGTTGCCATTAAAATACAAAGTGTGATACAAAGAATGTGCTGATGTGAGGGCTGAGAATGTTGTTGAGATAAATTATTGACGGTGCTGAAAACGGTAGCGTTCATATAAATATTCATGTTGAAATGATAAAATGTCTAATCGGGGTCTGATGATTTTCTCCTGACGGAGATTCCTGTGCAGTATTTGTGCTTTGATCATCAATCGTATCCAAAAAAGCACACGTCATGTCTGCCATGGCTTTCTGTCTACACACAGGCTCAGATAAAGAGGACAAACTCAAGGTTAGTTGGAGAAAACCTGCCAGTGAGCAGGTTAGGTTTACGGAGTATGTTGCCACGGTAACTGACTCAGAGTAGAGCTGAACCGGCTTCGTGAAACCAAAAATCCAGAGTTTCCTCTAACTCTGAGTCAACTAACTCAGAGTTTTCACTAAACCTGCTTCCTGAAACAGGGCCCAGGAGGAGAGAGGCGGGGGACTTATTTGTTATTATCATTTGTAGTAGTATTATTTGGGCATTGCTTTCCGTTTTAAGAGTTCATAGTAATAAGTAGTTTTAATATAATTATATTGAAGTG
This sequence comes from Trinectes maculatus, assembly GCA_016785345.1. Lineage (NCBI taxonomy): Eukaryota > Metazoa > Chordata > Actinopteri > Pleuronectiformes > Achiridae > Trinectes > Trinectes maculatus. The sequence goes on along the minus strand of JAFBJQ010000211.1, from coordinate 91,107 downwards.
GAATTTTATCCCAATTTTGTGGCGCCCCCTGGAGGCCACGGCGCCCTTAGCATTTGCCTATACTGCCTAATGGCCCAACCAGCTTTGAGTAAGAATGTGTGATATGTGAGTCTGATTATTAATAAACACATTCCAAGATTGAACAACACGGAAAACCTCCAGACGGATGCAACGCTCTTACGCTGCTGGAAGGCGACACTTAAGAGGAGCTGACATTATCTGACGACAAAGGCTCGACCCTGTCAAAGAGAAGCGAGCACAAAGCAGCAGCAGTATAAACAGCTTATTAAGAGAGCTGGATGTGACAGAGACACAGAGCATGTTAGCCACACTAGGAGATATTTATCTTTCCTGTTGTTCACCAACTATAAAGGCTACAGGCTTAGACACGCGGGTAAAGAGATGAGAGAAGAAACAGAAAGGGACGAGAGAGTGGAAGAGTCTGTTCTCATATTGTTACCCAGCTCAAAGACTGCAGGCAAGTAGGGAATAAGCAGCGTGATCTGGCTTTCAGATGTGTTTTTTTTTACAGCAGCAGACTGGAAGTGGCACTTAAAAGAAAGATCTTAATTGCCCAAAAGTTTGTTCAATGTACAAAGTTCGTCTTGCGGGGCAGTGTTGTCAATAAAGGCAATTACATGATAAATAGGTACAGAGAACATTTTTAGAAAAACATAACAGCACAATTTCACAGAGAAACACTTTCATCGCTTTGCCCCCACTCCCCCCCACTGTAAAATTGATTTTTAGCTCTAAAATTTGTGTCCTTCGACGGTCCGATGTTTGCCTCACCTCCCAATAGATACGAGTGAATGCGTTTTCGAATATTGCCTGGTTTATTTTGTGGGCATAGAAAAAATGCAGCATGGGAAATTACAGTTGTTTAGCAAGTAGAAGTGCACATGGCAGCAAGCAGTTTCACAGGTGAAGGAAAAGGCTTATCCTCTTAACTAATGTCTAGGATGAATTTAGAACAGGATTTTAGCTTGTCTTTTGTCGCACAACGATTATATTTCATTACTGAAGTAATCAACTATTAAAAGATAATATTATCATGGATTTCTATTCATCCCCAAACATTAATATCTATTCAATCTGAGAGAAATTAGTGGCATGATCAAAATCAAATATGATCAATAACCACCAATAAGACAAAGCAAGTGTGCCCATAGGAGAACAATTTAATAGGGCAATATTACATTACATCCACTATATACTGTCCTGTCCCTTTTCCCCAGTTGATGACTGATGATATTCTTAAAGCCACTACATCACTTTAAATCAGTTTGATGGCTGCTGCAAGCAGCATGGAGTGTCGTCTGTGTGACACACTGCCCCCATGTTCCTGCTTAACACCTGCTGCTCCCATTATTATCATCATTAGTATCTTTATTGTCATTCATAATTTACATCTCTTTGGGATCATTTTGCCACCTTCTCTTTCGTCTCTATCCCAGTTATTCTCTTTTTGGGAATTATTGGCCTCTGTTAAATGATTTTTTTAAAAGAGTAACATGTAACCCTGAACTATAAAAGAGCTCTGAGATGCTGAAACGTATCTAAATAAAATGAATTATTTGAATTATTCATAAAAAAAAACAGAAACATAGAAAAAATACAGACGTACCAACCCGAAACTACTTCATACCCTACCTCTCACTACCCTTCAATGAATGAAACAACTGAATGGTATTTTTTTATGATAGATTTTGTAAAAACACTAACACGTACATTGCATCTTTACTAAAAACTTAAAATTACAAGATCATTCATCATTAAAAGGCTGAGCCTGGACTTAGCAGAAACACAAAGGGGAATTCAGTGGAAACTGAAAAAAGCTCCAGCCTCACATATTTACACGTATATGCCTGATTTTCACTTGTGCTTATACAACACATTTTTTTCCCATACATCTGTTTCTATCATCTTTGGTAGATAAAACACTGGTTGGTGAAAAGTTACCCACAGTGTATGGTTAACTGTTACATGAAATGTACAAGTACCCCCTCTAGTGGTGAGTTTCAACAAGTTTCTAATAGGTCTTTTTTGCCCCCCTATAACTTCTCTCTCACATTTTCTCTTTTTCTTTCTCACGCTCTCCTGTACTGCAGAATGGTGACTCATGACTGTGGCTGAATGCCCATGTGTGTGGCTGAAGGACGGTTTTTGCACAACCACCTGCATCAGCTCACATGGGCACATTACACAGCAGACTGCATGGTCAAACACAGACACAGCTGCATAAACCCATTCATATAGTGTCACAGGGGTACAACCAATACAGCATGTCAATTGAGAAGCACAACCACGCACATCCACACTATGATTTAGTGTTGCCTGCTGAATCTCCAGGGCAACTGGTGAGAGCACAGCCTTCCAATCAAATTCCAGGGAGAGGCTGTCAAAGGGAGACAGGAAATCAATGAGTAATGCTCTTTGTGCTCTTTGTAAATAACAAAAATAATAATAATAAAATGATAACAATAATAAAAAAAAATTGATGGAAAGAAAACTGGCGACTGTCCAACTGCCTTTTCTTTCTTTGATCGTGCTACAATTCTAATGATTTCTTTACACACACACATACACATACACACACATACAGTCAGTAAGGCAGAGCAGATGCTTGAGAGTGAATATAAGTTCCAGTATCACTGCAGAAACCCAGGTAGGTTGGTGATTCATTTTTTTTTCTACTTCTTAATCCTTTTCAAATCATCTAAAATATGATGCCATCATCATCACCATCATCTAGAGGAATGGTTTTACTGGTGATTAGAGGTAAATTGAGAACTCGGCAAAATACATAATGATAATAATCATTTGTCATTACTGCAGTAGCAGTGTCGGAACAAATCGATATCATATCAAAGTATCATTTTTCTCAGCTGTTTGGTTTGGAAAAGTTACCCATGGCAGCTGTGGGAGCTCGAGCTTTTTTCCCTCTTTGCTATCAAAGAGGGTACACATCAGTGTTTAGATATATATTTTGTGTTTGACAAGCTGTTTCCTCAGGTTAGACATGTTGCCCTGGCCTGCTTTGCAGTTCACTTCATAAATATTGCAGCAAGTGTAGCCGTCATTGATTTTTGAGAGCTTTGAGCTTGCCATCGCTTCGACTCACTGTAACTTGAACAAGTTGCATTAGGTAAAAATACAGTCAAATTAATCTTTCTCTGCGGAAACCTTCACCCTGTCGCCATGATGCAATCCCAGGTACCATTGGATTGACCCTGAGTGAGTATGATTAGCCTGCTGCTCAGCAGTCCCATCATAACACTTCCAATTGTCCAACCATAGGTGTCACTTTCGACCAAAAAAGAAATTAGCTCCATATATATAATATAATACAGTAAACTTTTCAACTGTTATTACCCTGAGGCATTGTCCATGAAACACCTCTCTCTCTCTCGCTCTCTCTCTCTCTCTCTCTCTCTCTCGCTCTCCCCATTATATACTGCTATGTGCACTTGAGATCTTTTCAATGCCACATGTGTTTCAGACCTTCACTCTCATCCAGAATGTTAACGGAGAGATGGAAATAATGGTGTAAAACTCCTGATGCTCCCAGATGGGACGGCAGACTACTGCGAGGGATGGGAGTGTGTCAGGGGACTCGAGTCAAAGCTGCATGGAGAGAATGATAGTGACATTGCCCAAAGGGACAAGGCAGGGAAAACAGCAGAGTTTCTGTGAAACAAAAAATGGTACTTAAGGGAAAACGGGAGACAAAGAAATGACTTTAGAAGTAAACTGAGAGATTGGTTTTCTCCTGGCAGACGGAATGAAGGTGACTTACTTTTGCATCTTTGCGTGTGTGACATACTGTAAAACAGCCTCATACTGTACCGGCTTTAAGCTGCATTCTTATTTTCTCATAAATAGATCTATTCCCTTCCTCTCATCTGTAAACAGGAAACTAAATGGCAACTAGTGTGACACAGCAAGGGGGTTGTAACTGTGACACATGGGAGGTGGGGTCAGGGTTCTTTAAACTGCTGTATGATTGCTGATGCTGTTTATTTGTTTATTTATTAAGATCCCCATTAGCTACTGTAAAATACAACTCTATTCACATTCATGCAAAAATGACAAAAATTACAAATGAAAAGTAGTGCATCAAAACTAAACTGATGAACTAAATTGTGTATCAATAATTGATCAAACTTGATCAATTTACCATTGTGTCAATAAATGTTTTAAGCTTTTTTTTGAAAACTTTCTCTGTTATTTTACAATAACAATAACAATAATGCTGTAATACACAGACCTGAGCTGATGATTGACACCAATAATAAGCCAGCTGGGCAGGAACACTATCGAATTGCTGCATTAGTATTAGTAATGTGGTCAGTCTTTACAGCCTTTGTCTTGTTTCTGTGCATTTGTTTTTTACTTTGGCGTAGTGTTGTTATCATGAAAATTCTATTATTTAGTTTAGTTTATTTGAACACAGACTGGAAAAGAAAGCATCTTGCACAGTAATTTGTCACTGTTCAAAAGGGAGTGGTAGGAAGACAACGATTATTTACTCCCACCCCCTTTACCTGCTTCATCAAACCTGTGACCTATAACCTCCCACTTCCTCTAATATTAATAACCATAATGATACACAAGTCCTATAGACTGCTGTAGTAAAAACAACAAACAACAAAACATCAATAAAAATGATCACCAAAATAAGGCGCATACAAGACCTAGAACCCAAATAATGTATGTAATAACAGTATCTGAACATATAAAGACATGACTAAAATAATTAACCAAAATTAGCACTCTTTAACACATTATAACTAATTACCACACCTCCGTCAACCAACCTCTTTCTATCTCTTGAAAATATATTCTTTATTATCAGCTTTAAACCGTGTTAAATTTAAGCGCAATCTTAATTCTTAATTCTTCACCCAAAGTGTTACTTGTCTGAATTATTATGAAACCTGTCTAAATATATTAATACCTGTAATGAAGGTGCGAAAACGTAAAAGTCAAGAAAAAAGTAATGGAGGACAGAGGACAGACGAGAGAGGGAGAGGATGTTTTCCTTCATGATCAGTCAGAAATCCACTGGATTTAGTAGATAAATTTGAGCGTGCTCACACCTGACTCCCTCAGATGTATTGAGTCAGTCGTCTCAGCTCACTGCTGTTTGTGTGCAGACTAATAATCCTGGGTGTGAGCTCCAGCACCATGAAATGCCAGATTTTCACCTAATGCCACTGATGTATGTTCATTTCATGCTTGATAAAATTGCAGTTTGTGTTGTGTTAAATGTTTTCATTTGGGGGTTTTATACCTCTGCATTGGCAACAGACATAGCTGCAGATGTTGTGTTTTATTCTTGTTCCTTCTGACAGTCCTACTCTATTGAAAGTCATATTTCAGTAATGTCGGGAAGTCTCTTCCAAATTTGGCAGAAATATTTCGATTGGACTTTCAGAAGACTTAACTGTAATTTCATCTTCAAAGGTCACGACTTGATGTTTTGTGGTATCTTTGGACGCTCACTCTACAGTGGTTACCAGACTAACTAATAATACCAAGTCAATCACGAGTCACTCAGTAAGAGTCAGTACACCTCACCGAGCTGTCTGGTGTGTTCATCATCCTCCAACGTCTTTTATCCAATCTCATCTTGTTTTCTGACCTTCATCACTTTACTTAGTGAGGACATTATTGCGGACTAGAGGAAGCGGAGTTGCTAATAAGAGAATAATTGAATATAACAGAAAATACAGCAGCAGAGGCGTCTCTCTTATGTTATGGCAGTTACACAGACAGATACATTCAGATAATGTACTTGTACTTGTAATGATACAATAAGATAATGGGGGGGGGGGGGGGGTAATGGGGGGGGGGGGGGGGGGGGTTCACACTCTGTCTTACAGTCAGCCGGGCCCATTCGGTCACATGATCACGTTCTCCTCCACGCCGCAGACAGTAACAGTAACACAGCTACGGTGTCAGGCTGCCAGGACTTGGTGACTTTCAATTAACTCTCAGCGAGACTTTTAATGACCCCTGTCTGCTTTCATGAAGAGATGGAGCCAGCGAGTTTCCTGGCATCCAGGCATGTGTCAGAGCAGAGGAGGAGCAGTGGGCTTAACTGACTCTGTTACAGGCTCATTAAAGCTCACGACTGTCTCGTTAACGAAGGCACTGATCAGTGGTGGTTGGACCATCCTGGTTCAAACATACAGTGTTTACAGACATTCATCTGACTTCTGCAGCTCAAGCCCATTCGGTAACTATTATATGTTATCCTCCTGGGACACGGCCCATTGACTTCTGTTCTGTAGTGGACATCACATTTTCATGCACATCTTTTCAGATGAAACCTGGTTAAATCCTGATGGAAGCTAATGTGTAGGCTGACACACTGCCTTTTTTTCTATTCTAAACAATCAATTAAAAATACATCTTAAAAAACTTTAAATTGCAAGATGTTTCTTTAAAACAAAGGATGTAGGGAATTAGAAAGAAAAGGTGATTTTTCTTGGGTCTGGTAGGACATACGCGTTTGTATAGTTTTTTTTTTTCACTTAAATTGTGACTCTTCTCCGTATTTACAGCCCTGGACCTCTATCCAGCATAGGTGAGGAAACTAAATACACCAAGCGATTAAACCCTCCGTGTGTTAATGGGTCCAGGTAGGGCGACTTGCCCTGGATTCCAGATGTTTCTCCATCTGGGGTCAGAAGCTCTGGATATTCAGAGCTCAGGGAAAATAGTGAGACATTTTTAAGTCATTAGCTCCAGTTTGACAGGTCGGAAAACAAACAAACCATTATTATAGTGTTCCTAAAAGTATTTATTTATTTCACAGACTCTTTAACAGTAAATTACATCTGTGCACTCTGCATGTGGCTGTATTCTCCTCGACCTGACAGCTACCAGACTTTCAGCTTCACTGTGTTTCTGCTCCAGCTGTATATTCTCTAATCACTGTCTGATGCACTGTGGCAGCAGCCCATTACACAATCATTGACTGGGACTGTCGTCCACCCACATTAGGCAGGTGACAAAACATCTCCCAAGCCGCTGTTAGACTGAGGAGGATTTGTTATCAGATCGGGCAGTTAAAGGAATAGTTCCACATAAACAAAGCTCTAAATTACGTGGTTGACTATTTAAGACATTGTAATCTAGAATTCGAGCAGGGACTGAATCATGAGCACTTGTTGACTCATTAGGATGGGGATTAGATAGTGTGGTCCATAGTACTGTGTCAGTGTGAAGAAAGACTCAATCGCTTGGTGGAATTCCTGATTTGAATAACAGACGACTAACGTTCATAGGACTCCTACAACACGTCTGGACCATTAGTCATAGCCTCTTCTTCCGTCTCTCATCCGTCTATCCCATCATTAAAACCCCATGTTTTTTCTCCTTATTTCCATCTGTTGGTTTCTCCATCTTCTATGTGAAAAAAAATCAATAATTACGGCAGGACTGCAGCGCACATCATAGAAAAAGAGCGTGATAATACATACACACACACACACACACACACACACACACACACACAGGGATGTAGTTTAAGTATCCATTCAGGCTGAAGGAAACAATTTGTTGCCATAAATCAATAGTAGTTGTGAGGGCAATGAGGCAGAGACTGGAACAATAGGAAGCTGCACTGTTCTTCAGGTTATGATTCATTGAAAACAGTTTGGTCTGCCACAGCTGTTTTTGCCCTAAAGGGGGAACAGGAAGCGGGGTGAAATCTGTAAGGGATCATGGATGCCGGTTAAAAGTTTCGATCTTACTGCCTCAGGCAGAGTGGCAGGTCAGTGGTCTAAGAGGTTTGCTCCAAAATATACTCACAAATCCTTAAATCTCAGTTCTCCACATACATACAGTATAAAACCCCCGTCTGTCTGGAAGCCGGGTCTGTCCTCCATGCTACTAGTTTCTCTCCAGCTCTGCATGCTCACTGCTACCTACGTTATTTTGTACCTTATGTGGGTCTGTCCCTGTGCTCGGGTCACATTACAGTGTGTGTGTGTGTATGTGTGCGTGCGTGCGTGTGTGTTGTGGGGGGTGATATTGTCCTGTTCTGTCACATTGAACAGTGGGATTGTTGATATCCTTAGGCTTGATATCTGTGTGTGTGTGTGTGTGTGTGTCTGTGTGTGTCTGTGTGTGTGTGTGATGAATGTGAGGGTGGTGGACATGAATGAAACTTTAAAAATACAGCTCGGAGTGAGGGCAGGTTGCATGGACATCTGCGTGAAGATGCATGTGTGTGTCTCAGTATGCAGCTCACACCTCCTCTCTTTCACATTACCTTATCAATATTAACAGCTACCATGTGGCATGACTTATAGGGTCATCTCTTCCCTCCTCACACACACCTACACACAAGCAGCTGACACACAGGTGACCTCCAGTACGGGAGCTCTATTCCAGGCCCGTTAGCCCCTTAGGGAGACTCGGTGCTGGGCATAAATATTCAGACAGGTCCCGGGCTCTGACAGGCCCTGCATGGTATGGCTTTTGTTGGAACACAAATTCATAGCTACATCGATGTCCCCGTGGGGTTTGTACTGTTTGATTTGCCATCATCCATAAAGCTACTGGGCACATCGTATCCAGAGGGGGAGAGGGAGGCATGAAGATAATGGGGCAGTCACTGACGCTGTCGACTGACATGTCACATTATTTCATCGGCAAACACGATGACATTTCCCGCTGGTTTAGGAGAATGTTGGAATTGCACAAGAGCAGAGAGCAAACCACGGCCTTACGCACTGATGTGTGATTGCCGTGTGCAATGTGCATAGTGATTGCAACTGGTAAAATGTTTGTCTGTCTGCTCCACTGCGCAACATGACAAGATCTGTCACTACAAACTCAAAAAGAACACAAAGACAGCCATGACACTGTGCCACGGGTCACTGGTCTGTTCATCCACATGCTGCTCAGCTGAACTATAAGACATACTGTTAGGTCCATATATGTTTGGACACTGACACAAGTTTAGTTTTTTTTACCTGTTAGTGAAACATATTCCAAGTACAGGGGGTCCTCGAGTTACGACGGTCGCGAGTTACGTTGTTTTCGTGGTTACGACACATCTCCCATGAACTTCCTTGTTTCGGCTTAAGCGGTTTGCCCCGTAAATATGTACAGACTTGGCATGGGAACTAGTTGGTGAGCGCTCTCTCTGTCTCTCAGCGCGCCTGATGCACATGGACACAGATGCGTTCGTGATCGTGGCAATACCGTAGGTTTATTCACAACACAGGGTCTACACGGTTGATATTAGAAATCTAAAGGAAATGCTCATTACACTCGCGATATCAACCCCTACTGTGACAAAAGGCAATTCACCATAGTAAACTCTTATTGTAGGGTGGTGTTATAGCGACATCTAGTGGCACAATGTATGCACAATGGCACAATGAATGTATGTTCCGACTTACGTCGAAATTCGGTTACGACACATTCTCAGGAACGGATCTCGGTCCTAACTCGAGGACCCCCTGTATCATTAAAGAATGGACATGGGCATACAGTGCAGACTCTCAGCGTTCATTTGACGGTGTCCACATTCAAACTGGATGAAGGGTTTAGGAGTTTCAGCTTAGTTAAGAGTTTTCCTTAACACGTGCCACCCTCTTTTAAAAAAGTGACCAAAAGTAATTGGACAATTTACTCACAGGCTATTTCTGGGCAGGTGTGGGCAATTCCTTTGTTACGTTATTATCAATTATGCAGATGAAAGGCTTAGAGCTGATTTGAGTTGTGATGTTTGGAAGATGTTGCTGTGACGACAGCATGCGGTAGGTCAAAGGTGCTCTCCATGCAGGTGAAACAAGCCACGCTTAAGCTGCAAAAAGAGAAAAATCCATTCATGAAATTGCTACAATATTAATATATTTGGTATATCCTGAGAAATTGAAGAGAAACCCACAGCTAACCAAGTGAACAGCACTATTCCAGGAGGTAGGTGTATCAATGTCCAAGTCTACCATTAAGAGAAGACTACAGGAAAGTAAATATAGAGGGTTCATTACAAAGTGCAAGCCACTCATAAGCTTCAAGAATAGAAAGGCTAGATGGGCGGCGTTGGAAGACATTAAACAAGGCTAACAGTGGACATACGTGCTACTAGCTTCTGTAATGCAGAATAGTAAAAGGCACACACATTGAATTAGAGGCTCCCTCACTGTGAAAGACTCATGGTCTTGTTTAGTGTCTAGAAACCAAAAAGAAATTGTACAAAATGTGGTGACAATCCATCCAGTTGATATCTAGAAAACAACCTGCTGATGGAGCCAAGATAAAAGGTCACAGGATCACGAAAGTCAGCTGGGAGCTATTTCTGCCGACCTGAGGTGTTCAGTCTTCACCAAAATGCTGCTATTATGGCGACCAGCAGAGTGCTAATATGTCTATGCTTATATTGCTGCTTCTATTCACTATTGCACTTGTTAAACACATCTGTTTGTTAAAAACAATCTCAACCTAAACATCTGTGCTCATTCGGAAATCACCACAATTTGTGATTAAGACATTTTAGTTCAACACCACAGCCCAATCACATCCACATGAATCAGCGAGACTCCTGAGAGATTGTAAAGAGAAATGCAAAAACATAATCATCACAGAGTTGAGTCATGTTACATTGTTATGCAGACAACACTTCCTCACACACTGTCCTTGGGGACAGGAGCTGCAGTTGGCTGAGTTTTGCGGAAAGTACAAGTAAAGTAGCCTGTGTGCAGTGTGTGTGAAGAATGTGTGTGTGTGATAGTTTTCTGCACATATCTCAGAAGAACCTAACTTGGCCACCTGGGAATCACAGCCAAAGTGCATATCACAGTTGTCTGAAAGGCAGAACATATTTACAGTTAAAGCTTCCTGAGCCTTCACCGTCAAGGGAAGAGTGGAACTGTATTATCACGACGGCTCGCGTCTTTGCTGGTGGCATGTTATTTCCTTATAGCGAAGACTGTATGGGCTCCGTTCTGTTGATGTGATTGGTGCAAAAGTCTAAGTGTTGATGTGATTTGATTATTGAAGCGAAGCCATCCGTTCAGCGGGGCACCAATCAGTTCTGCCTAAGATGGTAATTTTCCTCTCCTTTAGCGATAGCAATCATTTCCCGCTCCCTTCTCTCTGCGGGCAGCGATTTGTATTCTCGTCACCTCTCCGCTGTGGCTGCGACAATTATCCCTGTTTCCAATCAGATGGGAGCATCCAGTGGGAGAAAACCTCGTTAGGCTGATTTAGGAAACCCTGTGTTGACTGTCAACACTGTGGAGAAAATAAACACACATATACACCGCTAATTCTCTCAAGCTGTTCAGGATCGCTTTCATGAACCAGAATCTCTCATTGAAGACTGCTAGACACTTATTTATAACAATGCAAAAAGCTATAATCCAGTCTTTTCAGGGGGGGCCGCCAGAGACAGGGATCCAAAGAAAAAAAGTGAAACAGTTCTGAGGCCATACCTCCCATGGTGTTGCTATGTATAGCACAGCACAAAGCTTAACTATGGGCATTTTATTTTGGACCCGCTGATCCCACCAGGGTGCAGGAGTAACTGGCCTGAATGTGGAAAGAATGATGATAGCAGATTTTTTTTTTCCAGTGCGACTGCTGCACCTTTTCATGCTCAGATAGGATGACAATATAAAAGTCCCCTTTCTATTGGGAAGCTGTATAGTGTATTCAACGCTCAAACCAAAAATAAATAAGACATACAGTGTACAAAGGTAACTGTCACACAACTTAGTTTAGACCACCTACAAGCTCCTCGATTGGCTGTGCCCCCCCACCTCTGAAATCAAAATTTTGTCATTGAGGTAATGACTAATTTAAAGCAACTTGGAGGTGATATTTTCTTTCTACAAGAGACTCACCTACGCTCCTCAGAGGTTGTCCAGATCAATCAACCTTGGATAAGGGATATAGTTCACTATACATTTTCTGTAAGGGCAAGAGGCACGGCTATTCTTCTACATTATTTTATTATCAATTATCAAACTCCATTGAAGATCCTTATGGTCGGTTTGTAATTATCGTTGGTAAACTATGTGGCATGCCAGTGGTGATGGCCTGCGTTTATGCCCCCACGTGGGACGACAATGAATTAATCTCAAGCTTTTTTCCTCCCTTCCAGAAGTTGATGATCACTACTTAATTACCGGTGGCAATTTGAATTTAACTCAAGACCCTGCTTTGGATAGGTCCTCCTCCAAACTATAGAGATTATTGACATTTTTCGTAAATTCTACTCTGACCTGTACTCCTCACAAGGGTCCTTGAATGTTTGGGATATCATTAAGGAACTACATGAAGCAATTATGTCGCTTCAGAACAGTAAAGCTCCAGGCCCAGATGGGTTTACTTCTGAGTTCTTTAAGATATTATCTGCCCTTATTGCACCAGCTCTTCACTGAATGAATAATGAGTCCTTTTCTGAGGGTCACCTGCCCCCTACTCTGTCGGAGGCCTTGATTTCTCTTTTGTTCAAAAGTGACTAAAACCCACTTCTTTGTGGCAGTTACAGGCCCATTTCCATTTTAAATGTCGATCTGACAATTCGGTCAAAAATTCTGGCTCAACGCCTACAATGGGTCCTCCCAAGTACAGTTGCAAGAAAAAGTATGTGATCCCTTTGGGATTACTTGGATTTCTGCATAAATTGGGCAAAATGTGTTCTGATCTTCATCTAAGTCACAACAGTAGACAAACACATTATGCTTAAACTAATACTGCAAAAAAAATATGTTTTCATTTTTTTATTGAACACAACATATAAACATTCATAGTGCAGGGTGGAAAAAGTATGTGAACACACAGGCTAAGAGCTAATTGGAGCCAAGAGTCAGCCAACCTGGAGTCCAATCAATGTGATGAGATTGCAGGTGTTGGTTAAAGCTGCCCTGCCCTATAAAAACACACACTAGTTGTGAGTTAGCTGTTCTCAGGAAGCATTGTCTGATGTGAACCATGCCCCGCACAAAAGAGCTCTCAGAAGACCTACGATCAGGAATTGTTGACTTACATGAAGCTGGATAGGGTTACATTTTTGTTGACAATAAGGATCTACAAAAAGGAAAACATGAAACAAGAATGGAGTTCATGGGTGGACACCACGGAGGAAGCCATTGCTGTCAAAGAAAAACATTGCTGCACGTTTGAAGTTTGCAAAAGAGCACCTGGATGTTCCACAGCACTACTGGCAAAATATTCTGTGGACAGATGAAACCAAAATTGAGTTGTCTGGAAGGAACACACAACACTATGTGTGGAGAAAAAAAGGCACAACACACCAACATCAAAACATCATCCCAACTGTGAAATATGGTGGAGGGGGCATTATGGTTTGGGGCTGCCTCAGGGCCTGGACAGATTGCTGTCATCAACAAAAAAAATAATTCCCAATTGTATCAACATTTTGCAGTAAGACTTAAGACCACCTGTCCGACCAACTGAAGCTCAACAGAGGTTGGGTGATGCAACAGGACAACGACCCAAAGTATAAAAGTAAATCAACAACACAATGGCTTAAACAGAAGAAAATACGCCTTCTGGAATGGCCCAGTCAGAGTCCTGACCTCAACCCGAATGAGATGCTGTGGCATGACCTCAAGAGAGCAATTCACACCAGACATCCCAAGAATACAACTGAACTGAAACAGTTTTGTAAAGAGGAATGGTCCAAAATTCCTTCTGAACGTTGTGCAGGTCTGATATGCAACTACAGGAAACGTTTGGTTGAGGTTATTGCTGCCAAATGAGGGTCAACCAGTTGTTAAATCCAATGGTTCACATACTTTTTCCACCCTGCACTGTGAATGTTTACATGTTACAATAAAAAAAATGAAAACATATACTTTTTTTTGCAGTATTAGTTTAAGCAGAATGTGTTTGTGTATTGTTGTGAATTAGATGAAAATCAGAACACATTTTATGCGCAATTTATGCAGAAATCCAAGTAATCACATACTTTTTCTAACAACTGTATAATCTCATCAGACCAAACAGGTTTTATGCTTGGAAGGCACTAATTTCACAATACCAGAAGAATATTATTAAATCTTCAGATTCCCCTGAGATGATTATCTCAGTAGATGTAGTGACAGGGTGGAATGGAGGTATCTTTTTTTTGTTTTGTTTTGCAGAAATTAGGTTTTAGTACGAACTTCATTTCTTGGATCAAATTACTTTGTTAGCCCAGTTGCCTCAGTCCACACCATCTACCCAGTTTCCTCTCTATCCAGGAACAAGACAAGGGTGCTCACTTTAGCTACTGAACCTCTAGCTACGTGGCTGTGCCAGGAGACCGGCTTTGAGGGCATCACCCAAGAAGGAAAGGTTCATTAAGTGTTGCTGTAGGCTGATGACTTCCTCCTACACATGACAAATCCTGCAACTTCTCTTCCTGTGGTTCTCAATATTCTTGATGCCTTTGGGTCCTACTCAGACTATCAGCTGAATGTCCATAAGCGTGAACTTCATCCTATCAATTCTTCAGCCATAAACATACCTTAATCATATTTTTATCTACATGGTTTTAAGTACTTAGGGGTGTTTATTACTAGCTCTTTCAACTTGGCTTTTTTTCCGGGAATTTCTCTCCACTCCATGAGAGATGCAAACTGGATTTTGACAGGTGGTCTGGTCTCCCATTATCTTTTGTATATTGAGTTAACTTGGTAAAAAAGGTTGTCCTGCCCAAGTTCATACATATCCCCATCCTTATTAAAAAGTCATTTTTTAAATCAGTTGATCAACTAATAAGCTTTTTCCTTTGTAGCAACAGCAATCTGTGTACTAGGAGATCAATCCTGCAGTTGCCCAAAGCTCTCGGTGGCCTTGTGTTGCTTAATCTTTGGCACTGTTATTGTAACATGCTTAAACTTTTGTACTGCATTAATAACCCATCTGACGACCTGTGCCCTGCATGGGTGGATTTAGAATTGGCATCCTCGACACTCTTGCTTCACTCTCTCGTTGTAACTTTACTTCAAACCCAGTGGTAATTAATTTGATTAGAATCTGGACTTTAATTAGGAAAAGCCTTTGTCTTCATAGAGCCTCAGACCTTTCTCCCACGGTCACCAATCACCTATTTTTGCCCGTCTACCCAGATCCAACCTTTCAGTCTTGGTTCAAGAAAGGGATCTAGGACTTATATATATATATACAGGGGGTCCTCGAGTTACGGCGGTCGCGAATTACGTCGTTTTCGTGGTTACAACACATCTCCCGTGAACTTGCTTGTTTCGGCTTAAGCGGTTTGCCCCGTAAATACGTACAGACTTCACACGGGAACTCATTGGTGCCGGCTCTCTCTGTCTCTCAGCGCACCTGCCGGCTTTTTTTTTTTCTCCAGCACCTCCACAGCTGTGTTTACTTATGTGAAATGGCCGGCCGGCCGGCACACAGACACAGATGCGTTCGGGATCGTGGCAATACCGTAGGTTTATTCACAACACAGGGTCTACACGGTTGATAACAGAAATCTAAAAGAAATGCTCATTACACTCGTGATATCAACCCCTACGGTGTGTCAAGAGGGACAAGAGGGACAAAAAAGGCAATTCACTATAATACACTCTTATTTTAGCGTGGTGTTATAGCGACATCTGGTGGCACAATGTATGCACAATGGCACAATGAATGTATGGTCCGACTTACGTCGAAATTCGGTTTCGACACATTCTCAGGAACGGATCTCCGACGTAACTCGAGGACCCCCTGTATATATAATGGAAATGTATTTCTGGTGAACATACTGTATGCATGCATTCTCCTTCAATATTGTTACTGCACTGATAACATATACATGCAATTAATTTGTTAACACCAAACAGTTTCATTATCCTGATAAGGCAAAATAATACTATGTTTCTCCATTTAGAGATAGTTGCAATTAAGTTTTTCTGGTCTTTTTCTTTTTACTTTCGCGATTGCTACATGGGGATTACTTGTCCTAATAGTCAACAGTGTGTTAATTCAAAATATTTTAAAATAAAAAAGATAATTGGTTTCACTTCCTGAAGTCATATAATGGCAGTTCTGTACAAAAAGCACATATACCTATGGATGGTTTAAGGACAATAGCTCGTTAATAAGCCAAAGGAAAATTCTCTCATGCTTTGGTCTTTACACTGAGGTAAGTATGCACGCAAATGTGGCATATAGAGGAATGTTTAAGAACATAATTAAATTATGGCAATAAGAATATAAATATGAGGTCCAAAAACCACTTCCACTATTTAAAAAAATATATTTTTCATCTATAATTGCTGGTTGCAAAAATAAACCTGCCCATGTCTTTTGATAGCATACATAACACAGTCTCTGTTTTGGCAATAGTAGACAAGGGCCCACTTGTAGACAACACATTTCAAAAAGCAGTATGGTTTAATAGTTCTCCAGCAAAATCCAAAGTTAGAAATCACAGGCAGACAAACAGTCAGAAATCCCAACAGACTAAACAATGTTCAAGTATACCTTTTCACAAATACACATTCAGAGCACAGGCAAGACACAGGTAACAAGCACCCATGATTTGGCACAGACTGACAGACATGCTGGACTTAAATACTCGCTGACTAATCAGAGCAAATAAGGACCAGGTGTGCTCACAAAATGGAGAGAAACACAGACAGGAAGTAGCAGGGTGGAGTCAGAAGCACATGTCAAACTAAAACACAAACAGAAAACACATGACACCACCACATGGTCAAAATGTAAACAAAAGCACATGTTACTAGAACATTTTTTAATAAGGTGAGTCATGCTTTTGAATCAGCTGTATGCTACATAATACAAATGAATTTAAACAGCAGAGAAAAAAAACTTCTGACGATGCAAACATCATTATTTTTATTGTGTACAATGAGAACAGATGTCGACAGACTACAAACAGCCAATTCACGCACAATTTAATCCTGTGGAAGTTGGTGCAGGTGATACCATGAAGCAGGAAATCAGTGTGGAATTTGATTGATAATGTACGGGCTTGTATTCAATTCAGATAAAAACCCATATAGCACTTGCTGGACATACAGTACGTTAAGGTCTGTGCTGTATATCTCCTATTTATATTGTGTGTCTCTCAGTTTGGATCAGGGCCCATACGTTTTCTTTTATTTTCATTTAAATGTGCATAGTTTATTGTTAAATCTAATTATGTAATTTTGACAGCTGAGAAGTGTTAGTGAGGCACATTTTAAATAATAAGAATATGGTTTAATTTTAAATCTACATGTCGAGATACAAGACAGGGAACTGAAGAAAGAAAATCATGCTGGCAGAGAAATGAGAAATGCGTGCAGTGTAAACGTCGCCTAAATTAGAGTTCACCTTAGACACGGTGCTGAAATGCCTGGAAGAAGCCATGGTGGAGAAGTTGTCTGTGACTGTTCAAACGCTCCACTGATTCACAAAAAACTTTTAGCGGGGAAAAACATCACTGTGCCCGACAGCCTACAGTAACACAGGGAACCTGGGTTTTGAGATAACGCCATCTCTGGCTGCTGGGAGATTTACACGCACACACACACACACGCACACACACACGCACACACACACACACACACACACACACACACACACACGCACACGCACACACACACACACACACACACACACACACACACACACATACTAGTAGTGAGGCATATCTACAGAGAAATACACAGATGTAAGTGCAGTCATGAATCCTTGAAAAGCTGGAGTTCTCAGAGGATTCAGGTGGAGAGATTTATTTTGGAAATCAACCGGAAAGAAAACTATCAGCTCTGGAAGGAAATTATGAGACTGAACCAAATTATCGGCTTCCCCAGTTTAACTACTTATGTGTTAGGTATGTGTTAGAATACAATGGTCATTTTCCTTTTGATATATAAACTGCTGGCTACATCACTCCAAACTCCTGAATAATATTATCATCACTTAAAGAATTTATTTACAGAAAAGACTATTTAGGGAATTAACCATTGTCACTCATATATTGACTTGTTGTCCTACATCCACATTGCTGTTGGGTAATTTCTTGCCATTAGTGAATGGTGGTCTTCCATCCACTCATTCATTGACCTGGTTCTGTGGCATGGAGTATTGTCTTGTTGGGGAGTTGGGAACACTGGCAGAGCAGCATAGCCTTGCATGTGATACAACAACACATGCTCAAGGGCAGTCTTGCTGAAGCAGCTGAAGCAGCCCCAGTTCATCAAGGAACCCCCACCAAATTTCACAGTGGGTGTTGAACACTGTGGCTTAAAGGACTCATCCCTCTATGACGGTGTGTTGGACATGGCTGAAAACTGGACTGGAATGGGTCAGAGTGGGTAGACATCTCTCCAGAGTTCTACTTGTCTAGTTGTGGTCCACTGCAGACTTCAGCCAGGCTCCTTTCTGCTTTTCCCTTCACCTGTTCTTAACTGTCCCCATTGTGCACTTCACCCCAGCTGCCATCTCCCCTTGTTCTGTATGTCTCTCATAATGTCTCCTGATGTCCCTTGATGAATGTTGAATGGCAATTGAATAAGCTGGCAGTCATCCCAGTCAGCGGAAGCTCTACTTTGTTCTGTGTCGGTCTGATGCTTCGTTGTTCCTGACAGTGTCCCGACCTTGTTATTATGAGCCAGTGGCTGTGACATTTTATGGATGGAAGCTACCTGTCGCTCAACGTTTCCATCTGCCAGCAAAGCAAAAGATAAACCCTTTATTTTTTCCTCACTCAAACATTCTTTTTAACAGTTTTGACACGGTCAGCACATTTTTTTACTACTACGTTTGAGGTAATACCTGCTAATTTTCCTTAATTGAATAACACTTGGTTCGGGTGATCACCTAATCAGTGCCTCATTATGTAGAAATATGTGTCTTCGTTGGAATTCAGCAGACGTTGGAGTGGAACATCTTTCATGCTTTTATAGATGTGATCTGAGAAACATTTGCAGTGATGCTCCATGGTAAAACAGAGCATGAAGACAAAGGACCTCCAAACAACCCTGTGGGAAAAGTTGGGGGGGGGCAAAGAGAACTTTTCCTCATCACCAAATATCCTGTTGAGTACAGTTAAGACTGGCGCAGGTGTAAAACTACAAAATAAGATTGTCCTCAAAAAGCTAGGTGAATAAGGGAAGAGTGAAAGACCACCAGAGAATCTGTAACAACACTGAAGGGGCTACAGAGGCTCAGACTGGTGAGACTGTGTATACACAGTTGGTCAGAAACTTCACCACTCACTGCTCTATGGATGAGACGGACAAAAGAAGTGGTTTGTAAAAGAAACTCCTATTCACCTCCTCATCCATTTCTACCACTTATCCTCTTGGGGTGGCATGGGGAGCTGTCTCACAGCTGCCAGCATATACCTGATGATACCCAAACCAGGTTTTCCTGTCATCTTCAGGACTGGATCCACATAAATGCTGAGTCTCCATCTTGATCAGTCTGAGCTTCAGTCCTAATCCAGATTGACAACACTGACAATATTTTCCTGACTGACTGGAATTGGGGCTGTCAAAATGGATATTACACTGAGTCTATGAAGATAATAGGCAGACATGGAGAAAATGTGAGTTTGTATGTTAATGGACCAGATGGGATGTGAAATGAATGTCCAGGAAGCATAATGTGAATCTGTGTTTTTGCAACCTCTTCTCATGTTGTGTGTCTCTCTGTTGTGTGTAAGACATAGTGGACATCTGAGCTCAGTATTGATCTGTGGCAGAATATGGAATTCATACATAAGCGCTCTCCTCACCAACAAGCTCTCAGAGCGGCCAATGAATAACGATGCAGTTATCATTTCCTGTGTCCATAGCAACAATAGTTGCAGAGTCGTGGATGCTGATAGAAAAAGCAGGGACCACATGACATCAGTTGGAAACAGAAGAGGAATGGTCATTTGACCATTGACAATAACATGATACATCTATATTTATAATACATATCAAATATCAGCTTCTTGATAGTAAGATGCTTCAGCTTTGTCTTTGATGTAGCCTTAGAACCAGGAATTAGCTTTCTTTACAACTACTCTTCTCTTCTTTATCAAAGGTTTGGCTTTGGCTCTTTGGGAATTACCTCTTGCTGAAAGGGGAGGTTATAAAAAAACCATGTTATTTACAGACAGGATGAAAAAAATCTCCAGGAAGCTGAGAAGGTAACACGAAACTGACGACTTCCCAGGAGACTGTTACAAGTTGCATGTTTGCTCCAGTATCGACTGCAGCTACATCACAGGGGAAATTATCAGATCCCTAGGAAAAGTATGTTAAAGGTCAAAAATGCTTTTTTCTCATACTTTATTTTTTTTATTTTAATTATCATGCCCTTCTTGGAGACAAATTTGCCTTTATAGCTGGTTGATCTTCAGGATCATTGCATTGGTCAGTGCGTATACCGCGAAACATACACCTTACTGGAAAGAAACTTGAAAATACGCATATTCATTTTTATAGTGAACTGTTGGAAGCACAAATTTTATGATAAACACATGCCTGTGACCATTTCACAACAAAAAAAAAAACAGGAGGAGTTTTTCCAGTGAGATGTTTTACATATTTGTTTCATAACTTGATTGAGTAGTTACTTTGTTGATTCAGGTTGATGCATGACTATTTACTAATCTGCGATTGGCTGTAACAAAGGACACTTTGGTGGGAATAGAGAAAGACAGCAAGGCAAAAAGACGGAATCCGTAAGAGAAGAAAACACAGAAAAAGAGTGGAATAAAAGAGCAAGAAAGAAATGCTGAGTTGAGTTGAGAAATTTCCTTGGAAAATCAGTCGAGTGATCCTGTCACTGTAGAGCTGGACTGATTACCCTTTGTAGCCTAAATTGCTCTGTGTGTGCGTGTGTGTGTGTCTGTCTGTATGTGTGTGTGCAATAGCAGAACAATAGCGTCTGATTAACACATCCTCACCTCCCTGCGGGTCTCCAACTCCTGGACTCTACGCAATCATGCTCCGTCTCTCTCCACAACCGCCATTTATCTGGAATTAAGTTGTGAATTATACTAATCAGCTTTGGTATTAGGCTGTCATGATAAGCCCATTATGTTTTGACCCTGAGGTATTGTGATGGCATGGTAATTACATGTATAGAATATGTTGTTGTTGTCGTGGAAAAAGCCCACAGATCTGCCCTGAGACTTCTAGGACAGCAAAGTAATTGCTGGATACGAAAGAGTTATAATGCAGAGTTTGGTTTCATATGAAGGCTGTGATAATTGGCAACATATCAACAAATTATACAGCAACAAAAAAAAAAGCATTCTGCAGAGAGGCTGCACTTTCATTTGGCTTGTTTTGTGGCCAGGAATAAATACTCGATGCTGCTAGCAGCAGTGCAGTATCAGGGAGCAGCTTCGTCATGAGGCCAACGAGTGCAGAGAATATTTATCTGTAATAATCATTGGAAGCTTTGTGTTGGCCAGACAGCAGCAGATCAGACAGACTGAGCTGCTATAGAGGTCTGTGACTTTTCCTTTTGTCTCATGTTGACTTGAATGCACTTTTTGGCTCAATCTGCACCAGCTCAGAAACATTTAGCATTGCTCTGCCAGCACTATATACTTTATTTGGTTTCAAGTAGAAATGATAAAAAGTAAAGTAAAAGTCTTGTTTTTAAACTGCCATCATGAGGTCGAATAATAACACAATCTGCGGAACCATTAAACAGTGTGATCTCTATAGCTTTGTTAACTTTGGCAGCGGTTGACATGATAATTATAGTATGTTTCTAATCTACTCTATCTACATATTGACTCATTCTCAGGACTCGGAATTAGAAATCAAAATAGCTTGACATGATTTGGACTTTCAAGTCCACTTAATTAAAGGACAATGTTAAGCCAGACTAAAGGGGTAAGAGTCTACAGCATGGATGTGGGCTCTGTGAGAGTGTTAACATGTTCCCAATGGAAATGCCGAATTCAATAGTGTTTAGCAAGTAATGTTTGCTATGCCTGTGTGTGAAAACACTCACTACTCATACAACCATTTAGTAGTTATCATACCTTATGGTGGACTCATAAGTATAGTATGGTGCATTGTGAATATCGATCATGCATTGTGCTCATGCTGAATGGAAAACACTGGCTGAAGGACAAGAGAGAAGCAGCAGTATATGACTTTATGTCTGTACACATATATAAACATGAAAATTCGGAGCATGGATCTCTGATGTGAGGGTACACTCAGACTCCAAAAACTGCCTATCAGTCACTGTCATCGCTTTCAATTACAAACTTTGCCCTTGGTTCAGTCATATCACCTGTCACTAATTCAACTTAGCTGCTCTCAGTCTGGTATCTATACATCTCTCTGTAACACCACCATACAACCACATCCAGCAAATCCATCACACTGACTCATCCATCTAATCTGACTCACATCACTGCGAGGGAAGGCATTCTCCCAACATGTTTATATTATATCAGTGATTAAACTTATCGATTATATACTATTGAACCATGTCCCTATTTGGAACAAGAAGCAGGTATCAACAAGTCCATGATGCAAACCAAATTCTCTGAACGAAAAGAAAAATCCTTACATCATTTGGTGTAAATCAAAACTAAAATCTCTGACCTGATGACGGGTCAGAACTGATATGCAATGTGTACATATTTACATGGCAAACCATCTGACAGCTGTTGGTGTATTTCTCATCAGGAACAAAGCAGGCAGTAGGAAGACACTGTCATTACTCGAGCCAAAGATTAAGTCTTGCAGTCAGGTGCAATGGCACAGCTATTCCTAATACTATGGGTGATTACAGGCGTCGAAAGTAGAATTAGCTTTGAGAGTTCTCCTTTTCTCCTGTCTTGCATGATTTCGTTTGTTTGATACCTTTTCCTGCCTGGCTGCCTGTGACCGGGTACTTAGCGTTACTAATAGCAATGCTACCAAATGGATTACGTTCCCATTAACAGGGGGAGATGGTGTAGTGGGGGGAAAAACAGAACGAGGGCACCGGCTTCACAGATGAGAGACATACTGAATATGTTAACACATGTGAAACCCAGACGGAGGCTCAAACACCAGAGCTCGCCACCGCTACACGTCATGTATCTTTTATTCTGTTACATATTTGTACGCTGTGCCACAGCTCTGATCAAATCCATGATATCAGCTGGTGCTGTGGATTAGAAAATCAAGTTCAGTGTTCTCAAAATCTATTTTTTTGAATCTGCCTCGGGTTATTTTCATTTGGTTTAAGAATGGAATCGCAGGTTTTTGATATCTTAAAATCTCTTGTATGGTATGAAACGTTTTATCTTTACCTCAGAAAAGTAGATGTTTGTTAGAGCCAAGGGAACTATTTTGTATTTTTGTGTTGTCTGGTTAATATTTTTCTTCCACACCCCTAGTGTTAAAACCACATTTACGGCAGATATTCAGATGCTTTCAGACCTGCAGTGTCTTCCCTTCCTTATTGCTAGGTAGATGTGTCTGAACGAACCGAGTGACCCAGAGAACAGCTTGACCCCAAATCAATATCAGTGCTGCTCACGCCCAAACACTCCCCCATCAACACATAGTCAGTGGACTGTGGAGCTTCCTGTCTAAAACAGGGGATTCGGTTAGTAGTGATGATGACAATCATCGACTGTGACCGTAACAGCTAGTTACGGTACTGATGATGATGATGATGATGATGATGATGATGATGATGATGAAGCTAATGGATAAACAGGGCGAACAAAGTCAAGCAATCAACTCAAGTTCACAGTTTGAATCCCTCGTGCCTCATTTGTATCAAACCAGCATCCGAATGCGATAGTCAGCAAACTGACAGGGCAAAGCTCTTTATGCACCGTGAATGTAGAATATGTTCAGCATTCATCTCTGACACCATCACTTTTCACAAGGAAACACCAAGCTCCAAAATGTACAACACTGTTAGTAGCAATATACTATTTTAAAATATGTTCACGTACCGACCTACAAACTGAAACCCTCCGTCTTTAGCAAAGTCTATTACATGTTTATGAGTGTAAATATATTTTATGCATTCTTCTCTCCTGTCTGTATTAATAGAATAAATTCAATCCAATAAAGTACCCATTGGTACATATTTTAATAAATATATAAAATATATAAATTCCATTCCATTATGTGTAATCATAGGTGAAATAAACTGAATATATAAAAGCATATACCTATGCTTTTACAAACACCTCGGACTCTTTGAGGCAGACAGACACAGAAAATGTGAATTAAACACGAAGGGCTCTGGGTTTCTTCCACTAAGCCAATATGTAGTGTCAGGCTTAACTTTTCCCCAGTCGGGGTAAGCTTGTCTTTGTCCACTGTTTCCACCTGACTGCCAACATAAAGGTCAAACAATTACTGGCCCACCTTTCTGTTTCACATTGCTCTTCTCTGCTAGCTGCGCCTGTGTACAGTCTGGTTGAATGTCACCTAGTAGGTCACAGATTGCTGGTACAACAGCATGCTAAAGTGGTTCTTTTCCACTTTGTATCATACCTCTGTCTGTCTAAAAACACCTTGGCCATGTCACAGCACAGTCCATCTCCTCAGACATCTGAAATAAAGGGCATCATTCATTTTTCTGTTATCTGTATAGTATTTCTGCTTGAGTAGATTGAACAGATGGAGGAGGAGTTTGACAGTAAATACAACAAAGCATGGGAAATATGCCCTCACACTCATCTAATCATCACCCCAGGATATCATTTGTGTTTTGGATCTGACCAGTATGGGTCATTTGATGGTACAAAATATCCTTTACCCTAAGCCTACCTAGGTTCTCCCTCAGTGATTGATAACAAATGAACAGATTCTAAACCTTGTGTTATGTTGAATCCCCTGAACATTTGCTTATCAACACCGTAACAGAAGCTTCAGGCAACTGTCGCTCTTGTAGTGAGGAATGATATAATTGTAATAGTGGGTTGAATAAAAGTAGTGTAAGGGACTTTTTGGTGATTTGGCAGAGATTTTCTTTAATATCACCTTGACAGTACAATCAATTTAAATCATTTTGCCCAGTAGTAAGGTGAGGAGTGTTATAAGCAAGTAATCCCACTTACTTCCAATGGTCAAAGGTGAGCCTCAGGGCTCTGTATTCGGACCTATTTCCATTTTGTTTTCTTCAATAGTGCATATCTTTAGTTCAAGTCAGATTACTCTGAACTTGAACTGGATGTATATACAAACACATCCATGTTACATTATTTTCAAATGGCAGAATTATTAGCTAACCCTGAGGTGAGTGCAAATAATTTTGGCATCATGCCAGATCAAACGGGTTATTGGAATCACATAACCAATAACATTTCAGTCAAACTTACATTAAGAAAACGACCATGGGAAAAGAAACCTCACAATGAAAATGTTTTTACTAGTAGATCGTTATATACAAAAGCCAGTTATTTTAAATTCAGCTACAGACAACATACTGTATATAATATTAACTACAGTGACACAAAATGTACCATTCCCATCGCAACAGAGGAGAATTATGCTGAATACTACATAGCTCATTTTTAATAAAAGACCAATTTGGTCCCGTACTTCAACGCACCTTAACTAATGAGAACTTGGTCTTTAATGCTGTATCGCAGGACTCAAGAGCTGGTTTTCATTCTAGCAATAAAATCAGAGACTGATTTACACCTGAAACACCAGGTGAATATAATTACCCATGAGGGTGCCTGAATGAAATTCCTGCATCTTTTTCTACATGATAGATAGCTTTCTCGCACTACGTCAACATGCAATTTGATACAAACTGTTTTGGTGTATGTGTGATCATGCGTAAGAGAGTGAGGAAAGTGCGTGGATACTTAAAGCTTCAGCTGGTCATTTGACCTTATTGATTCTTGTGTATTCTCATCGTACATGTGTTGTTGATGTAATCGATTGGAGTAGCTTTGCATTGGTCAAACATGGAGCTTATTGAGGATGCAGAATGAAGCAGAGATTCTGAAGCGTCACTATGGCTGCTCACACCAACACACACATGGTTGGCGCTGTACTTCAGTGTGTAATCCAGTGCCTGTGTGGTTGGCTGACTATCTGAGGCGAGCCTGTTTGGCTGAGTGACTGGCTTAACAGCTGACTTGTCCTCTAATTGAGTAGCTCAGAGCGGGAGTGACTGGCTGGCTAAACGATTTCAACACAACAAGATGGTGGTGAGACTGACAGCATGGCTGCCAGAGCGCTAAACAATAAATGTTGTACTGGACAAAATTGCCCTTTCCTTCTTCAAAGTGCTGCGTAGCCATTTATAGCTTCATTCTCCAACAAGTCCATCATTAGAGACGGAAAACAAACCTGTTGTTTATGTGGGCAAAATGTGCTGCAGTGCTGTTTTACAAGAATTAGTTATCAGCCTTGAAATCAGTGCTGATGCCAGATGTAGTTTCACATATATCAGAGATAATCACATCATCATAGCTTTCAAGTGCCTTCCTAAAAAAACTGATCCCACATAACAAAAAAAATCTGAATAGATTGTTAATCTATTCACCTTATATCTATTTAATTTATCTGGTCCTGAATATTTGTTTTAAGTTATATTCTGTGCGAAGTTGTATGTACAATGACATCTTTTATCATTGAGCCTTCAGATCTGTTTGCCGTTGGCGCATTGACCACGTCACTTTGATCTGTATGTTGACCATAAATCAGCTGTTGGTTGGTCATAAAAGTCATTAACATCCTGAGATAAACAAAATAAAATGGCAATCATGAAATACCCTTATTTCTCTACATACCTCAATTGGGAAAAGACACACGTACCTAACATCCATAATTTCCTCGACTGATCTGTCTATTCAGACTGTCAGCTGTAGATCAGATTCTGATATAAGTTATAATGGGAATCCAGGGCTCTCTCATTTCTACAAAACTGAAAGATAACTGACTAAACAAGAGACAAATGGCATTTCCTGATATTCCATAGCAGGACTGATGATGTCAACTAATTGCTAGTTAGCAGTCAATGGAGTGAGGAAATGAACCATTTCCATTACGGCCTTGAATGATGGTGTATAATCAGGTTGGACTGAAAATGGTCTAGTGCGACTGGTTCACTGATTGAAACATGCATGGCTTAACAGAAAGTGCTGCAATTTCTCATTCAGAGAGTTCTGGTCCAACTGAGCCATCTGGCTGCCATTTTATGCAAAACGCAGCCAGTGATTGGCTGTCATTCTACTTTAAACGGTGGCCTCTGACTGGTTTGACATTTTCCTCTGAACAACAGGCACTGATTGGTGAGGGAGCTGAAACCAGGCATGCACTGATTTTCAGTAACTGCCCATGAATGCATGCATTGACACACACACGCACACACACACATATATACATATACA
Organism: Trinectes maculatus; assembly: GCA_016785345.1. Lineage (NCBI taxonomy): Eukaryota > Metazoa > Chordata > Actinopteri > Pleuronectiformes > Achiridae > Trinectes > Trinectes maculatus. Next base: position 63,773 of record JAFBJQ010000211.1, on the reverse strand, counting down.
GAGAGAGCATTTCAAATTTTAAAACAAATACACTCTCACTTTTCAATTTTATGTTTGAACAAATTCAAATATTTGCCTCTGCATACATATGCAAATCCACCCACATTCACACACAAATTCACGCACGCACACACGCCACACAAACAATATATATGTGGATGAGTGGCAGATAGAGAATTATCTGACCCATCTAGCTTTAGCAAGTAGGGTAGATTACCGCCGTGTATTTTTCTCCCTTATTTGCATTTCCTCATTTTGTAGGGGCTGAAGAGAGAGAGGTTAGCTGGGAAATGAACGAAAAGGCTGATTTGGTATGCAAGCGCCACAACACCACAACAAGGTAAAGCTAAATTGAAATGTCATTTTGTATTCATCACAAAACAGTGAGGCGCACCCCTGTGTGTGTATGTGTATGTGTGTGCGTGTGTGTGTACAAATATTTTCTGTCAGTAAAATCCATCATTTTAGTATGAGCTGTATCCTGTTGCCCTCCATACGGGCCCCCATTAATTATAGACATTATTGACTATATGAGTGCTACTATTAGTCATTATACATTACAATTGATACATTATCTATTTCAGCCAACCACTTACATGCATCTATATTTCCATGATTGTGTCCATAATCTCACAGACCAGAGGAGCGCTAATAATCTATCATGTCTATCAACAAGGAGGTAATAGACAGCAGCCATCAGAGAAATGCTGGACTTTGTGCAGAGTAGATAAACACAGCTCACTCTTTGGTTATTCAGGCAACAAGGACTCATTCAGCTTTGGACATCTTGGGACTGTACGAGTTCCTCAAAGTTCTCTTTCTACTGTGTAACAATTTCCCCACTCTCCTCCCTGACTGAGCACAGTCTGGCCCAGGCTCTGTCCTCCCGACCTGAGTTGTCGGTCAGTTGGCCAGAACCTCTTGGTGGCCAGCCAAAAGTCTTTCTCCATGGTCTTCTCAAACGTCTCCCACAGGCGTTGTTGTGATGAAACATCAATAAATAAGTAAGCTTCTCAATTAAAAATGAACCTTTCTTTCAGCCTCCACATTGTAGTCTTACTTGCATGAGACCGACAATGTTGTCATTTCCTCTTCCAGCTCTCATTTTGTGTAAAAGGCAAATGCGCATTTACCCTCTGGGCACCTCGAGGAATGTTGGTCTGGTACATGGTGCAATGGTCACACACTTTTACAACGGAGCTGTAGAAAGCAGTTGCACTTTTGAGGATATTTTTTTTCCTCCCAATTAAACTAGAAAAAGCACATTAGGACATATCTCAAATCCCTTTTTACCATATGCCTCAGACCATGCACCGAGGTCCTCAGAGCCTGAAAGCTTATTGGTCTTTCAGAGCTCTGAGATTCCCAAGAAACTATTAAATTTTAAAGATAATGTTAAAAAGGGATGAGAAACTCTGACTGAGTATGATGTTTTATTTAGCCACTTCATTGATGAGGAGCTGGAAAACAGCTCGGTTAGAATGCATTTACTTAATGTCTTCAGTGTAATATGAAAATGCTAAGCTGCTATACTTTCACATCAAAGTATCAAATTTGCCCAAGTTTTCATGTGGATGAAGAATATATGGACTAAAACACATGGTATCATATACGTCTGTCCATCTGTCAGACAGTGTTATACTGTATGTGTGCACTGCTAAAACAGGGAGGTACTGTTTTAATATTCCGGACCTGAGTCCAGGTTCAATCAGCCCCCCTTCCACACAGCATTTTCAGACTCTCCCTGCTCAATAAGGGAAAGTCTGCCGCGCTGGCACAAAGCTCTGCCTTGAACAAGGTGCCTCCATGCAGTGGCGCCGTATGGGGGGGGGGAGCTAAGATGATTCCAAGGGCTCCTGACTCACAGGGGTCCCAAAAGATAGTATATATACTCTCTTCACAGGGGGTGCCCAATTTTGGGGGCCCAAAATTCCTGGTGGCGCCCCTGCCTCCATGAGTACAGTCTCCCATGAGATGAAAGACTTGATGGAGGTTCACTGGGACTTTATTAGCAAAACTGTACAATCACAGTCCTGATCTATGTTACCGTTTATCACAAATATTAATATATAATGAAACACACATAAAGTAAAACAGAAATTAATGAAGTAAGTGTTATGATTAAATGCTAAGTGTGGTGATGCAGGGTTGTACATTTCTGCATATACAGTAGGTGCAGATGCAAATGACTCGCATTACCGCTGAAAGTCTTTGACTGTGTGAAGGTGCTGTCAACAGAGACGGCAGGAGGGAAGGGACAAATGTGCCTGACAGAAAATCACCTGTGAGGGAAACGGGATGAAACAAGGCAGAGTCGGAGTATTCCCTCCACTCATCTGTGTAAAAATAGATCAGATGAATTGTTTCTGTGTTTGCCTTATTTGTTTGTTACTCCTGCTTCCTGTCATCCCCATGTCTTATTTGCCTTTCTGTCTTTTAACTCGCATGACAAATAGCAGACAACTATAGAAAGAAATCTCATCACATCATCTGAGTGGTATTAATACAATCTAACAAGCAAGACAAAAAATATTTTAAAATTGGTGTTTATCTAGTAGAGGGCAAATAAGAATGGAATATATAGTGTATATATATATGTGTGTGTGTGTGTATGTATATGTATAAATATGAAGGCCATAGCCCCATAGCCATAGGTATAATATGCTGATTTGTATTGCTAAGGAATTTAACTTATAATTGTTGAAATAAAAAATAGTATTGCTCTGTTTTCTGCATTAATTGTAGATTTTAGCAGCTTGGGATGTATCGTTGACAAATGCATACATCATATCCTTATATAATATGATGATGTGACTAACGTTTGCTTACTGCTTGAGCCCTGATCATAAAGAAAAAAAGCCTTGCTAACTGTTTCGCATTTGCAAACAGAGACTTTAATGAGGCATCGTTTTGAGCGTCAACTGTGGGAACTGGAAAAGAAAACAGAGGTATGACTGTAGTCAACATGTTCCGTGGTACTTAATGTGGTCGAGCTTAATGTGAGTCCAATTAAATCTTTATTCCAATAAGAAAAACAAAGTGATTATTTGGACGCCTTCGAGGCAGAGGGATAATCTAATAATTCACTCTGAAAGCATTTGTCGTTAGCTTGTTTTATTGGCAAAGAAATTGTGCATAATGGCAGCTTTTAGGTTTCTGGCGTTACACTGGGTTTAGTGTATTGATGCACAAAAGCCACTGTTAATTCCCTTTTCCTTCCACCAATTCTTTTTTCTGTCCTTCCTCATTTGGGCTTTAGTGGCTGTGACGTACAGCCAGCGTCCTGATAGATTATTCTGTAACATCCACCCACACCCACATTGTCCCGGGCCTGCACAAAGACACACAGACACACAGAGGGCCTTGCACAATCACTAATGAACAAACTGCAAGGTTGACAGAATCAAAGGGATAGTGTGTACTACACTGATATATCACACGTATCACCCTGAAAAACAGTTGCAAACACACACACTCACACAAACACACACACACAAACACACACACTCACACAAACACACACACACACACACAGACACACACACACAAACAAGCCACCACAACCCTTCATCCTCACTCTCGTGTGCCATACAACATATCCCACTATTTCTTCCAGCCTAGTTCCCATTTGGGAACTCTTTTTAATTGGAGTAAACATCTGGCCTCCGCAGTAGCTCCGCAGGTCACCTGTTGTACTACTGAAACAGTAGCTGAGAAGGAGTGGTTTCCATAACAAGCTGCATTTCCTGTTACCACGGTAACCATAATAGGTGGCAGATCAACCAGGATCTACACAACCGGTATCTATTGTACCAACATATGCTAGAACTCTAGCCGTGTTAACTTTGACACAAATATTTGGTCTGTCGTTTTGTCTAGTTTTACACAGCAGCAGCCAAAAACCTGATGTCTGGTTTTCATTAGTCACATGTAAGTCTCCCTTTAACATCCCCTTAACATTTTAAGGTCATCTTTGTGCACAGTTACTATGGTTACAAAAAAAGTCAGTGCCTTCCTCTGCTTTAGTTCAGACTGAATCAGTTCATGCTAGACTTTCCCATGTCTGTCTAAACATCTGTCTAAACACATCTGCTCTCATTCTTCCTGTTAATCCTGCTGCTGCTTCCTGTGCTGAGTCATTTACAAGCTGGAGTCACTCACGTCACAAATATATGAAACAGTTCATTTTCTACATTTTACAGGAGATGCTATGTACAGCTATTTACAGACATCAACAGTGTGATCTGGATTAAAATCAGTTAAGCTGATGGTCATGTCAGTGTTTCCTCCAGAACCTTTCCTTTTTACACACATCCTGTTCCCTCCATGTTTTCATAGCTCGTCTCAACGGATTTGTTCCTTTTTCTCCGTTTTGCTTCTTCTCCTCAGTCGAATACAAGAGAACTTAGTTAATATTTATATTTCTACCATGAACAGATGTCATGTATTTTTTAAGAGCCAAGCAGCTGAAGCTGCCACTGAACAGGAGCTATATTCAGTGGCGATGGAGCTAAGTTAGCAGTTCAAGAGCGACAGTGTCTGGTCCTGCAGACAGTTTTGCGGTAAAATGAACATTTGTTCATTTATCACATTTATCATTTAGTTGTTACAGACAAACAAAAATCTATTTATCAGAGTGTTTTCAGACATTACTTTTTTTACACAGACATATCTTTAGCACTGAATATACAAAGTTATTTGGAAAGCTAAAAGCAAACATAATTAATATGTCAGTAATGTTGTTTTATGTACACGCATTTAATGCATTTAATAAAAATCTGGTGCTCATGATATCAGATGGTCTCTACAGTCCTATACAGTTGAGCTGGCCTCAGAGCTTATACTTTGCATTTGCACAGTATAGCCTTGAGCGTGAATTCCTTTCAGCATAGTCCAAGAAGTTTCAACCATAATCCAAAAGCACAACTTTAATTCCCTTTCTATGAGCTTCTGATATCAGAGCTCTATTTTATTATGGAAATGTACCTTGATTATAAACTAAAAAATGCATTGAGCTGGGATTCAGCAGACAAGTAGCATCATATGGATAAGGAGTGTGAGGTAGATGCTGCCAACTGAAACATGAAGCCGTGGCCCTGCTCCCCTCTGGATCCCACACCTGAACCCCATCTCGAGTGGGACCACATACCAGGCTTTTGACGATAATCCTTCTCTCTCAGATGGATTTCATTTCAAAAGAGCTTTGAACCTGTGCTGCCTGAAATCCGTGTGGAAACCCAGTGGAAGCAGGTTTTCCACTTAGAGATAATGTGCAGGTCAGCATGTAAGAGGTAAATTATTCCTCGAGAGCTCGGCCTTTAGGGATGAGTGCTCATGCATTAGACACTTTGACTTTAGGAGTGCATTCGCAGCCGTACCTGTGCTCTGCGTTTGTCTATCACATAATGAACCATGTTTTGTACTTTTGCCATACAACATTATTTAAATGTGTCTCTCTGTAATAGTGTGCGAGCGCTGTGGGAATAGGATGATTGGTAGTCAGCGGAAAACATCAATCCTTTTGTCTTGACAGCCGTGTAAGTGTTTGAGTGCTTTCAACTCTCTGATCGTCCCGACACTTATTCCCATATGAGCAGAATGCAACATTACACCGGTGTGATGGGGACACTGCAGGTATTGTTGTGGACGTCCAATAATAAAGTTGTAAATGCTTCTCAAGATGTTACGTGACAACTGACACGCTTGAACTTCTACTCGGAAAAACTCACACGTTTCATCTTACCTCCCTCTTTTCTTTTGTCTCTCTGTCCATTCGCCACTGACAGTGATGTCACTTGTTAGCACCATTCCATTTATTACACTTCTTACAAAGACAGTCGCTTTCATTTATTTCTAACCTTAAAATCTGCAATGAAATCATTGCAGATTTTCTTTTTGAAAACGTATCCCACTTTGAACTCAGACAGCTAATTAAATTAAGAGTGAGTTTTTATTAAGAAATATTGAGGCGGAGGCCTGATACGCAAATTGGATCAGCAGGTTATCATCAAACCTCTCAATAATTAAGTTTTTATTAAATTAAGTTTTCAGAAAAGATTAGCACAAAAGCAAAACAGCTGAAGAGGTGTCATTACACAAAGATCATTCGCTCTCGCAAGGCTTCACAAAGAGAGGAAGACAGTGCAGGAAGGTAATGAAAAGACTCACTTTGCATCAGTTCAGTGTGACAGATTCAGGTCGAGGCGTTTGACTTTCTCTTTTCCTCCCATAATGTAACACACAATATAATGATGGGACCCACGCATACTGGTAATGTACAGTTGTTTAGTGGTGTAATTAACCCTATGTGTCCTTGTAAATTTGTGATTTACAAGGACTCACAGGTTGCAGTGGATACACCACCACTGGTAGTATGGTAGGAGCAGTGGAGCCTTAGCTTCATACTCACATACACACAACCTGAGCTGATAATAACATTCAATTTATGGCCTCTTTATAATGAGATGGAGCCCACAGCCTTAGCACATGTTCCTGTTATTCAAGCCAATTGAAGAAGTCATCATTAAGGAAAAATGTAAGGATCAATGAGAGAAGAAAGTAGGATCATCACAACACTACATTAAAAATAACTACTGCTAACAGCGTGCCCTGGATTTGATCCAACACTGAACCAAACTACAGGCGCTAATAAAAAATGCTCTTCAATTGACCCGGTTTGAAATGGAGCAGAATGTCGGACACTGCTTTTAGAGATGGACCCAAAGCTGGTCGTTTTTCGGAAGATGCCTGGAGGTGCTCTATGCGAGAACACAAATGTCTGCAAATGTTGCTCCGGGCATTTTCCAGATCTTTTCCTGACAGCCCTGTGCGGGAGCCTTTATGAGAACACAGCAGAATGGAAAAATAAGAATGAGCAAGTGCCCTGCTTCCCATGCTCAACCCAGACACCACCCCTCATCTTACTGTTCCAGAAACACAGATTTTCTCCTGCCGTGTTCTCCATAATATGTGAACTATGGAAAGTATGGAAAATGCAGGGATTTGGGTCAGTTTGTGTCTGAAAACAGCTTGATTATTTCTATGCAAACATCCACGCTGTGGCTTGAGTGCTAAACAAGCTCTGTCACTACCTGACATGTTTTGTGGCCAATCAAAATAAAGCTGTTAATGGAGGCATGAGCTCTGAGCTGCGTTCTGACCACAGTGACATGGCAGTGCATCATATATAAACCATCCCAACCTCTAAGGCCTTAACTGGAAAAAAAAGAAATCTAAGAAACATGGATGAACGAACTGTTGATGGGGAATGAAAGGTGGCAGTGAAAGGTTTGGATACGTCGAGCTACAGCTACCAACATCTGGACGCCATTTGATAGCATGGCGTCCAGATCTCATTAGTGGGTTTGTCACGAGTGGATTTATCATGAGAACCAGGCCAGTACAGCTGACGTGCTGCATTGTCTTTCACTGGCAGTGCTTCCTAAATCCTCACCACAGGGTAAGTACTTAGACATTTGTCTTCATGTCGTGTGTGTTTGCATGCGTGTATGTGTGTGTGAATCATACCAGCCATTTTCCCTTTTTGCATTTTACCCCTGGAGGCAGCAGCAGCAGCAGCAGCAGCAGGTCTGTACACTAGTCCCTGGACCTTGTTTCACAGGACACCGTGGATCAGTGTGCCAATGATTCCATGCTACATGATGGCATAGACACACACACACTGGACACAGCTTCCTGTTTACTATAGTTACTAAACGAGTTTCTTAACAGGGCAAACACCTGCACGTTACCATGCGTTCCCTGCAGGACCTGCTATTCTTTCACCCACGCGTGCGTGAAGAAACACAAACTGCATAATGAGATTTTTTTTTTTTTACTTTTTTTACTTCCTTCTTAGATCTCAGTTGATGTTTGATATCTTCACTCTGGCAGGACGGGAGATTCTCACTGGTTGACTCCACAAACAGGAGATGTGCAGAAACATCTGAAGACTGTGTGGAAGTGACTCTCTCTATGACTCATCACTCACTACAGCAGGCTTCATGCTGAGCTCTGTCACCGACATGATAAATCTGCTGCTGTTAAGTTTGTTTATCTTTTTACTTGCGATTGAAAAGCTGCTGGAAAAGCTAAAGTTCAGTCAGTAAATTATGTAACATATTAAATTAGGCTTTTTCAAAAAAATTTTTTTTTGCAGATGGCTCCGAACTGATCAGGTATTATTGTGACATGCAGTGCTTTTTATATATTAACTTAAACATATGGAAACAGTCACAGTGTTCAGTGTAAATGAGTACACCACAACAGATTTCTCAGAAAACCTTTTGTTTTCTTCCAGAATCAACATTATCTACAAAATACTATACAACAAAATACTCCCACTTTTGTTTTGAGTGAATTTGCACACACAGTTAGAAAGTGAGTCATTTTCCTGACAAATTCATTCAAGACACTTTTGCACGAACCCTAACCAAACCCTAACCCCAATGAAGGTCTGACACACAAAGCTACATTTTAGAGTCAGCAATCCAAGAGACACACAACTACACAGTGAGTGCAGCTGTTTATGACCTCAAAGGAAAATGCAGGAAGCAGAGCCACAAGGTGACTTACCACATCCCAGTGTAATGATCACACCTCTCCCTCTCTGTCACTGTGCATAATCCTTCCTGGTGTCTACTGATCTGAATGAATCATATTGAGTTGGATCACCAGACATTTGGCTGAACTTCAGTCTGTGCTGCAGAGCTCCCTGCCCTGCAGGTTAAAGGCACTCAGGTATTAAAAATGTTAATCACGTCCTCCATATTTTGTTTTTTTTTTTATTGTGCATGACTGCGTGTCCAGATACAAGTATTTGCTCATGTAGCTTGCTGATCTGCCCTGACAGAAACCCCTCTGTGCACACTCTCACATGTTGACTTTCAGACTGAAAACTGCAGTAATTCCTGCTCTGCTCTCATAAAGTGCAGATCTGGGTCTGGTGCTATGTGCAAAAGTCAAACACACCACATCCTCACCCGCAGCCTTACATGAGGATTTATACACACAACCTCCTGCACTGATGCTTGGCATTGCCAAGCAGTAACCGTGTTTTACGGCACGTGCACATTAGTCCCTCTGGCCAAAAACCTTCTCAGTATCTGAGCAAAACAGCCCACAATGAACTGTGGAGTTCATCCAGGAGCCCTGAAAGGGTCGGAGGGTTTGTCACAAACCAAAGAAGCATGTAATCCTTCGAATGAATTTTAAATAGGGCTCATCACTGAGCTGGGGTAAGCCTTCATTGGCCGTCTACCTGCACAGCTCTCTGTTTGTTTATCCAGTCGAGTAGGGTTTGACATTGGCATGGTCTAATGATCAGCCACCACATTGCAATCCAATGACAGCATCACTCTGAATCTTTTATGAGGTCAATTTCAGTGTAATCACATCTGTCATTGTGCCTCACCTGCGACCTGAGTCCCGTGAATGAAAAGCCATTAAAACAAGGTGAGGAAATACTTAGTGAATGTCACCTTTAGGGCAACTTCAATCTACTCTGCATCCACAGTTGAATAATTGGCCGCAGACGTGAACAGCTCAGTCCTCAGTCTGAAGGCACACAACTCGAAATGGTAATTTACATGTTATTTCCATGGGATGCTGCTCTATATGTGAGGGAAATCAGTGTGTTATTGATGTGACCTTAAATGAGAAAGAGAGGGACGTGCACTGTGAGAGAGTGCAGAGAGAGCTAACGCAACGCATTAAAGAGGAGAAACACAGCAGGATATATATGCTGGTGGAATACACCTGGGAAAATCACCCTCTGAGACTGGGAAAGAATCTAGCTGGTGGGAACTGAAGTTAAATGACTAAACATGAAGAACACACAAGTGAGAATTTCAGTATAAATGAGGTTGTATTTGCAGGCTGTGCCGACATGCAAATACCAATCACCTTGAAACCCGACTAAACACACAGCTTTTTCAGCTTTATTCCGATAGAGAAAATTAAAGCCTGCTTTCAGACTGTCACTGACACACACCAGATCTAATGCGCCGCTGTGCTGTATTTTCGAAGAATACAGCATTTTGCTACATATAGTTTAATGGCTATAATATCTCGCTGAACAGTAAATTAATCTGTATTTAGACTGTGTGTCATAGTCTGGGATTAAGGGAGTATTGATAAATTATTCAGCAACTACTAAATTGAATTTCCGGGAACATAGGACATAAAGCATAATTTATAGAGTCACATTCCGCAAATGGTCTCTGCATTTAGTGTGTATGTCTATGTTGGCTGCAGGCTAAATTCTAAGAAACAGTGGACTGAATTCCTGCAAAAAATATGAGCAAACAACAAATGTATATATGCATAATGAAAAACCTGCAGAATCACCTAATGCAGTAGGATGCTATAAAATGTGTGAGTAGGTTCCCAGTCATCCAGGTCAACGTGAAAGAAGTAGTACTCAATGTACGCAGGCAACTGGAGCTGGTCAATGCTAACAAATAAAAAACAGTAGCAGAGGGGAGGCCTGTATATAATAGTCGCACTGTGGGCAGATGTTGACATGACATGTGTGGAAGTGGTGACGTGTGTTGTTGTCATTCATTCATTAAATGTTTAAGACAGAGCGTGTCTAGTCTGCAATGCAAATAAATGCATCTCAAGTTTATATATAAGTTATGTATGTCATGCAACAAAATGTTCTAACATAAAAATAACACTGACTGAAATAAAATATTGAAAATTGTGTGAGGATTTGGATGTGTGTGGTGGGGGAGCCACAGAAACCCCTCCTCACTGTGTGAAGGGTCCTGCTGAATCTTACATCCCTGTAGAGTCTCCTACATCAAAATTCCGTTTTAAGACCTTGTATTATTCTACTTGTATGAATGAGAAACTAATTCCAGAATCAGTGTGTTGCTGAACTTGCAACATTATCCAGTGGGTTTGTTGATTATCAACTGCTGTTTCAAGAGTTGTGAAAAGCCAAGAGATAATTACCTAACAGTGCACCTATCATGAGGGCGGCTGTGTTTATATTTTTTTTATCTGTGTCCTCACACCGTGATGTGGACAAACCTGTGCAGAATCACACTGTGCTGATGCCAGGTCAGGACTTCATCTACTACTGTTGTGGGTTTATTAGTTTATTAGTTTATTGGTCATGTAACAAAATGGAAAATCTCCTGGTGTTCATGCCATGAGTCAAGTATATTACTGGTAAGTCTTAGTTGGCTGTAAGACAATAATGAAATACAGGGGCTTTACAAGCAAAGTGGGGACCAGGAGGGGATTCAGGAGAGGAGGATACAGGGATGATAGGAGGTTTGAAAGGAGGGAGGGTGAAGATGAAGTGTGATTTGTCAGAGCTCACAATCACCAGACAGTCGTGAGGACACAATAAGGCTGTCGACAATTTTTGTGGGATGGTCACATATTGTTCAGCACAGACCCATTACAATAACACAACTGAGCCCTGACAGTTACAGAAATCAATATAAATGGACTCCTGATGGTGCAGTTAGATTTTTTTTTAAAGTCATCACTTTACCTAAATGACAGCTTAGTCAACACATTTCTCTCTGTTCACTTTCAAGCAAACCACTCAAGACTCATGTGAGTCACATGAACTGTATTTATCGCAAATCAGCCAGTGAAGCAGGTCCGACTGGGAACAGCTGTTCAGCCGAGCAGAGACTGACACTGAGACACAGTGGTATGAAGACTGCAAAAGCAGCAAGGACACAGACCTGAGACCAAATGATGGTGAAGCACTGATAGTAGATCACTGTGTGATCACAAACTATGAAAAGCTAAGTAACAAAACCTAAGTCATTGGATACAAGAATACTAACTGCATGGAAGGTAAAATTAGGCCATTTAGGACTACTGACATTAGAAAAACACACTTTTGTAACATTTTAAACTGAGACTACAAGACAATCAGAGCTTTCAGACATGTCATGTCCAGACAAGAGTTCTTGCTGTCTTGCTTTTTGTCCTCAGCCCAGCTCTGATTCATTATATCAGTCTCACCTTCCGGCATGGTGTGGTGTCAACACAGACTGACAGTAAGATTCAGCCCCGTTTGTTTTTAACGTTTATGTGAAGATCCCATGTAAACGCTGCGGTGAGTGGGAAGCAGAGGTATGTGCACTGAGCAGAACGGATATTTTTGTCTTCAGAGCACTAACAAGGCAAAGACTGTGTTTATTCCCTCTGACTGGCTGACTGACTGGCTGCTGTGGTGGTGGAGGGTCAGAACTCTTCACCACCAGAGAAAGACAAGGGAAACTCTCCCATACTCGTCCTCACCCGTCCATGAAGAGAACTGGAGATCCAGGGAAGTATGGTGTTATTTGTTAATGAGTATGTGCACCTGTGTGTGTGTGGGTGTGTGTGCGTGGGTGTGCATATGTGTATTTTATAGATTTTCAGGGTATCTGTCAGAGTGAAAGATGGAGGGAACAGAAGACAGAAAGTGGACTTATAGACAACCAAGAGGATGAGACAGATTGACATAAATAGAGTGTGAGTAAGACACACACATACACACACTGATAGAGAGAGAGAGAGAGAGAGAGAGAGAGAGAGAGAGAGAGAGAGAGAACACCTCAGGCTACTCTCTGAGTTTTTGGTCAATATCCTGTCCTTCAATTTTCTGCTTCTTGTCTGTGGGCAATGGCCTGAGTGACAGACACACACACACACACACACACACACACACAACATATCTGACTGTGAACCGTCCCTTGTGCTTTGTCCTGACTACAGGCCTCAACCCGACTGCACTGGTGAAATTAAACACACATGCATACACACGCGCACGCACACACAAATCACACTGTTCCCTCTGGACTTTGGTGTTTTCCCCAATAACTGAGCTGGGGGAAATAATGACTTATAGGCTATTACAATTTCCTTTCACATTATTCCAACTCTATACTTGAATAAATTAGCAAAACGTGAAAAAAAAAAAATCAGACAGTTCCAATGAATCCAGGATGACAACTATGGGGTGCCGTTTGTAAAGCGGCTCATGCTGAAAATAACAGCAACATTTTGCCACATTTAGCTACAAACTATGTTTAAAAAACTGGTGTGAATTTTTGAGAGTCACTTTTTTGCACATTTACAACAATATTTGTCGACTTAGAGATATTTTAAATGTTTAAATCCAAATGTTAAATGTTACTTCTAAATCTTAAATGTTAAATCTAAATGCTAAATATAAATCTAAATGTTAAATTTAAATTTAAATCTAAATGTTAAATCTAAATCTAAATGTTAATAGGTGTAGGGGCCCTTGGAATCATCCTAACTTTTCCCCGATGATTTCATGCAGGGTGGATAAAACAAGAAATGTGCTTGGCTTGCACAAACCACATCTAAGACACCATGGTTTAGGAGTTCTGTCAGAGGTGAAAATGTTTTTTCAACCCAGATTCCATGTTTCCCCAGTGAGCTAATGTCCAGTTGTCATAGTTCTAGTTCTGGAGGTCTGGAGAGCGAATCACACCATTTTCCTGTGATGCCTGAAGACTACATCTATGTCAAATAGTGCACACTGTTTGACTTGTTATAGATTTGGTGAGGGACAGTGCTGAGTGGGCAACATTTACACATTAGACATGCAGAGTGTGGAAACTGTTCGGGTGGACTAGAAAATTATTGTGACAGTGCTAAGAGGCAGCAGTAGCAGCTAAACAAGGAAATTACACCTATTTATCATCCGTGTGTAAGCTCCACAGGATGTCTGGCACATGTGAGAGTGAAAATTGTTACACACATAGAGCTGACAGTTCAGTGTGTGAGTTGTGCGAGTTGTGAGGACTGCGTGCTAATGAGTGAGTGACAGAGAGAGAGACAGCGAGATGTGAGGTTGGGTGGTGGGAGAGGCAAAAGTTAAAAGCAGTGTGGTGTATGTGCATTGTGTGACATGCACAGCACTAATGCACACAAAACACTTTGTTTTGGTTGATTGTGAAAGTGTGGCAGGAGAAATTAGACTGCAGTGGCTGATCACATTCATATTACCACATTATACAGTAAGTAATACATGGGAAGTGTGTAGGTAAAATACAGACTCATTCCCACACAAAGTTGCTTTGTTATTATTCCCTCATTCATTACAATCACAGTGCTCAGTGAAGTGGTAATTCTTTCTGTAACATCTCTTCTTACAGGAATTTAAATTTAACTGTGACAGTTCGAGGAAAGTGGGATTAACTTATTCACTCATAATAACACACCCACTAATTGAATCTGTTTTTTTTTTCATTTAAACAGCTAAATTGATTTTTTTTTTTTCTTCAAATCCACTGACGCCACTTAAAATATTCCACAGCTGCAGAACATCTGTTCAAGTTTTAGTGTCTGAGTGATAGAACAGGTCGACATATGTGAGAGGACCATCTCAAATGCTTTGCTCCTAGGCTCAAATAAATAAATAAATACTTTGACAAAGACGCTACATGAGGGTAGAGGAATCAAATTGAAGCAGATAAAAAGGCTGTGGACACACACACACACACCAAGCACACAGAGAGTCCTTTAAAGTGTTATTACAGTGTGTAGTGGCGACTATCTAAAACGCTGTGGGCCACTGAAATTCTGTTGATGCCCAGAGCAACCTGAGCAGCAGGTGGGCTATCTACCAGCTGGTTGGAAAAGATAATGGAAAGTGTGTGTGCGCATGTGTGTGTGTGTGTGTGTGTGTGTGTGTGTGTGTGTGTGTGTGTGTTTTCAGACCTGTTACCTTTTGTCAGACAAACAGATGGTGATTTAACAAGTCAGACACGGATTCGACTTTGGTTTTGAGAGTGGACAGTCATGATTCTCATAAAGGCATAAAGGGTGACATGTGCCAGGCGACAGGTTGGTTGAAACATGTAAAACCAAACAGACTGATGATGTCATTCTCTTGTTGAGGAAAGATTTAAACATGTCGAGGAATCAGGGGACCATTTCCTCAACAACAACACCTAGACACACAAACTATGTGCATGTCACATCCCACACAGAAAGTGGTATTTCTAATAAAAAAGCATTCTTCAGAGTATTCTGTGTCTTTTTTTCCTACTTTTGCCTTGTTGCCTGACTGTCTCCTGTGTCCAGTTATCTCCTGTGTATTTATTCTCTCCATCACTGTGTCCGTTTGTTCCTCATGCTCGTGACATGTTGCTTAGTTTCCCTCATGAGGAGTGTTAATGTCTTTTGGTCTTGTTACCTATAGACATCGTAAACACTGACCACAATGTTCTCTCCTGTGTGTTCATGAGGAGTGGATAAACGACTACACTTGGCTTCCACAAACCACATCCAAGCCATGGTTTAGGAGTTGGTTGCCTCAGAGACAAAAAAGTTTTTTCAAGCCATGCATTTTTCCACTGAGCTGACCTCCAGCCTGTCCCAGTCAGTCCCCCATTCAAAGCCCTGAGACAGAGGTGAAGCCTCAAGCTTTGTTACAGCAGTGTTTTCCAGTCAACACAAGGCACAGCCTTATGATCATTATTATTCTGCGGGTGACCCCAGTTGTCCTGAACAGATTCCCTTCACAAACTCAAACATGCATCCAAGCAGAGCTGTCATAGTTCTGCGACTGGAGGTCTGGAGAGTGAATCACACCACTTTCCTGTGAGGCCTGGAGGCTAGATTTATGACAAACAGTGCAATTAGTCGCTGCAATAAAGTACACATCGTTTGACATGTTATTGATTTGGTGTGAAATTACACAGCCTTGCATAGCCAGACGTATTTCCACAGCACTGAGGTCTCAGTGTTGCTGCCACATGCAGTTGGGACTTGTTGTTTACACATGTTTACACACCAGGAGGCGATAATTGTCATTATTCTCCACAAAGAAAACACCATGTAGATAAAGCCTTTAGATGTAAATAGCTGAAAGAGTTAGGGGAGGACGTTCACCCAGTGGCAGGTGTAAGCTCACAGTCCATGAGTTTTTAATATATACAAATATATACAGGGGGTCTTCGTGCTATGACGGTCGCGAGATACGTTGTTTTCGTGGTTACGACACATCTCCCATGAACTTCCTTGTATCGGCTTAAGCGGTTTGCCCTGTAAATATGTACAGACTTCGCACAGGAACTAGTTGGTGAGCACTCTCTCTGTCTCTCAGCGCGCCTGCCGGCTCTCCAACACCTCCACAGCACAGCTAGGCTACTCTGTGTTGTGTTTACTTGTGTGAAATGGACGGCTGGTGGGGGGGGCAGCGGCAGCCGGTAAGGAGATGCACACTGACACAGATGCGTTCGGGATCGTGGCGATACCGTAGGTTTATTCACAACACAGAGTCTACACGGTTGATATCAGAAATCTAAAGGAAATGCTCATTACACTCGCGATATCAACCCCTACAGGGACAAAAGGCAATTCACCATAGTAAACTCTTATTGTAGGGTGGTGTTATAGCGACATCTAGTGGCACAATGTATGCACAATGGCACAATGAATGTATGTCCCGACTAACGTCGAAATTTGGTTACGACACATTCTCAGGAACGGATCTCCGTCGTAACACGAGGACCCCCTGTATATATATATGTGTGTGTGTGTGTGTGTGTGTGTGTGTGTGTGTGTGTGTGTGTGTGTGTGCGTGTGTGTGTGTGTGTGTGTGTGTTATTGTTGTTGTTGTTTATGTTGTTGTTGTATTATTATGTCTCCTACACAGCTCAGTGAACTGGTTACGTGGGCAAGAGTTACCTTACGTTGCTAGTTAAACAGTACTTCATGATTCTTGTTGTTACTTGTGGGAAGTAGCCCTGTAGTAGTTTGGAAGCTACAGAAACATCTGGCCTCCTTAAAGCTGATGAAACTGCAGGTCAGTAAATTTCTTATGAAGGTAAAGGCCTTCGGCAGCCATTTTCCTAAAATGAAGTGCTCTCTGCTTTTCCATATAGGGTCAGTTAGTTGGCCATATTTCTCACAAAGGTCTTCAGTGGCATCATGTCAGCTCTGCAGCTCTGCTCCAAGGCTGGTGCTATTTCTATCAGTGGCTCTGCACCTGTCATCATTGACTCTCACCCTCCATTTCCTACCTCCCTGACTCCTTTCCTCACCGTAGTCCTCCTCGACATTCTCTCGTTCCATCTACCCCCTTTGCCTTTTCAGTGCAGCTCATTAACTCACTACCTGCAGCAGTGTGTGTTTGTCAGAGAGAGAGAGAGAGAATAATAAAGAGTAGAAAACAAGAGAAACAACAACGACACAAAGTTTATGAGCTGAGGGCATGACAACAGTGCTGTTCTGCGTATTGTCTATATGTGTCTGTGCATGCAATGGACATCGTCCTCAATTGAATAAAATGTCAACTTTACTGTTGTTCCACATCAAGTAAATAAATCTTTAACGAGTCACAGCACCTTCCAAATGAAATGAGCAAGAATGAAATGAGACAAACAGCAATAACAGAGCTTGTTACTCAGGCAGGTGCAAAGTCGGTCAAGTGTGGTGGTATACAGCACAACTCAAGAATTTCAAAAGATTTTTTCAGTTTGGGTTTTTATATAAGCTGCTTTAGTAGTGCAGTGTGTTTCTAATCAGATGGTGTGGGAGTATACAGTTTTAGTTTTGAGGTGAGTTGGGTGACTCGACTGTAATGAAGACCTGGGGATGATTTCGCCTCTACCGCCGACACTTATTCCACCAAAAGTCCAAATGACACAAATGGTCAGTACACAATGCTTCATCTCCAGAACATCCTCACAGTGTGTATGGAGGTGAGGTTAAAGTCCTGCAGTACAGCCTTTATGGAGCGTGCACCACTCTGAGAGCTCTTCTACAATAGACACTTCTTTACTATGTTGTGTTTTTGTTTTGTTGCTGAGACTAATCAAGAAGCTGAATGTGAGACAAACGCTGCCTGGTTAGAAGGAGTGTGTTTCTAGGTGATGCGTCAAGGAAGAAAAATACAAATAGAGAATCGTTTGACAATCACAAAGACGCATCATATTGAAGCATTTGATACTGACTGGTGCGTCTCAGGAACCATAATGGTATTATTTCTCTTTATCCATCATTTGAAAAGCCACTTTGAGAAGCTGCATCCCACCAGGCAACAATGGTTTTAAAGTTAGCCTCGTAAATCCAGGGCGGTGGCTCATCGATGTCTGCACCTTTAGAACCTTACGAGTTCATCCTCACTCATTTTGACAGCTACAAGATTGCCAAAGAGTGTGTGCTATCACCAAACAACAAAATTGAGCTACAGTGGCCCAGAGGTGTCAGTCAATAAAAGATCATGTAAAGTAAAAAGCACTGTTTTTCAGAAGCATCAACCATATCCAGCTTTGTTTGAACATTTCTGAATAATGCAGCAGCAAATCATCATTCTACAAACATCCTGAATCCAAAGGTCTGGGCCGTCAGAGAAACGATCCAGCAGGTCTGCTCCTGTATCCAGTCATTATCACTCTGAATTTCATTTCTTTCTACAGAGGCGGCATGAGTCAAAAGTGCTTATGTTACTCATGAGTCATTGAGTAAACACAAACACTGATTGTTGGTTTGTGTGTCATCTAGAACTTCTCAGTTCTCAAGCCCTCCGATACACATTAGGCTGCCCAGGGTCCCCACTGGGGACCCATGGTAGAACAGGTCCCTTGGACCCCCTTACTGATGGTAAGAGGCAAGATATCAGATGTGTTGTAATATGTTGTAATCTACTGTTGTAATGCAGTGTACATGGCGGTGATGCACTTATAAAATGTTTGCCAGCTGCCATTAAATAATAAGGAGAAGAAAGAAGAACTAATCAGTGTCTAGCAAAAACAATGTTCAGTTTATGTTCATGTAAATAAAAAAACCAACATGCATAATGATGAGGTTTATCAAAATTCACATTTGGTTCCAAGAAGGTGCAAGTGAATCCCTGCGGGATTTCGAAAGCCGTAAAAATCTCCAGTTTCCTAAGTTCATGGTGTATTGGCTTCAGAGGCTGGGATTCTTAAGCCTTAAAACTGGCACTGGAAGTGACTCACTCATAAACCAGCAGAGAGCCGCTGTGTTATGGCAGAGAAATGGTGGCACCAGGAGCTCACCCGAAAACGAACATCACAGCAACTATGGCGTTCCGAACCTCTGTCTGCATGTTATTCTGTTGCACCACAGATGAAGTTTGTGGTCCAGTGATTGGGTGTGATAGACTAACCTGCTGCTCAAACCCACAACCAGCTGTATTTTCAAATGATCCTGCTAAAACGTTATGCTTCTTTTCTTTTCTCTTTCACGTCTCTGTCTTCTTCTTGTCTCAGCCTGTCCTCTGCTCCGTCACTGCACCCCATTCTGAAATACAGCAGCACAGCAGCCTGCTGTCTTCATGTTGTGTTTCTATATTCAGTCTTCTCTGCACTGGCTCACCTCATCACTCTTTATATTTTGCTTTGCTGTCGTTCACATTCTCTCCCTCTCTCACAGCACTTTAGGTTTAATTTCCCTGCGGTTCTCCTTCCTCTATTACTTTGTCCTATTTTTGTCCTGCCCTTCTCTTTGTCTCTCTGGTGCATTCAGACACTTTGGTCTCACTTCCTTTCCTTTCATTCATTTTATCATTCATTCATTCATTCAATCACTCCTTTCCAATATGTTTACTTCTTGCTTCCTCCATCCTCCCATATGGAATCTATTTCTCTCATCACATACGTTCTTTTCATTACAAAATAAGGACAGCTTGTGCGAGAGGCTTCCCTGAGGACACGCCGCCTTTATGTTTTGTTGTTTGGTATCAAAAAGTGTCAAAAAAAAACTTCCCAAAAACCCAAAGTTTTATTTATTTCACAAAAAAGTCTAAACCTTAAAGGAGAACTCTGGAGACTTTTACACTCGGGTTGTTGATCACGGAGATCTCTGGAGCGAGGATTCATCGAGTGACCCCAAACGGTACGACTCAAGTGTAAGGGTGTTTTCACACTTGGTCCGTTTCAGCCCTCTAAACGAACTCAAATGATGACTCAGCATGTTTTCTGCCAGGTGTGAACACAAAACCGGTGGTCTGAGTACGGTTCGCTAAAAATCAGTGGTACGGTTCGCTTAATCTGCTTGTTGTGAACACAAAGCGCACCGGGTTCGCTTCGCCTTTTTGCATTGTATTGTAACCTTCTTCGCTTGCCGTAGATAGGTCACCTGACCGCAGACTCAACGTGAGAGAGCCAACAACAAGAAACTGTCGTCTTTGTAGTCTCCTCAATCTCTTTTTGTGTTCATATGTAATCTGAATAACTTTATTTTCCCTATTTTCTTTGGATAATTTAATCAGAAAACACAGGATAGCAAGTACAGCAGCAGCAGCCATTTTGTTCCAAATGAAAACAACCTAGAATGCAGCGTGAGGACATGTGAGGTACATACGTGCTCACTATAGCTTAGTTAACAATCTGTGATGTTATCATGAGTCTTTGTCTTCTTGCAAAAAGTCTCATGAGACTCAAAGGTCGAGACTTCTCTTCTCTGAGTGAGGCCTGTGTCGTGATGCCAGAAGACCCAGATATAGCAACTAAAACCTTTTGCTGGTGAACAAAGGCTCTTTAATAGGACATTTCATGGATTGTCGCACATGTCCCATAGGATTACACTGTAACCACTGCTGCTGTGTCACAGCTGCTGGCACAGTCAACCTACTGGACCTGTTCCGGACATTTTTATAAGTACCAATCATTTGCACAGACTTTAAAACAGAGTGGCCAGGTTGAAACATATGGGACTGCTACGGCAATTTAAAATTATTGTAATGGTTCTACAGGCCTGTAAATTGCCACAATTAACGAATTAATAAGGTTGTAAAAGTGCTGATGATACACACTTTGCTGAACGCTGGACTGGGAGCACCTGCAGGGTTGAATATACAGTACATGTTCACGTCTAATCAGGCGGCAGTATTGCATGAAGTCATGCAGTTACAGGTCATGAGCTTTAGCTTAGGTTCCCATCAAATAGCAATGTGTCTGACATTGATGAAGGTTGTCAGAGTGTGGAAATGTTTCCTATGGGACATAAACTAATGTCAACACCGGTTTTAACGATTTTAAAGACATGTGTCGGTTCAGGATCTGTAGAACTCTTTCACTGATCATTACATTTAAGTACAGGGAGCTTCCCATACACAGTATTACATCACACTCTCTCTCTCTCTCTCTCTCTCTCTCTCTCTCTCGTTAATTATCTCTCTGTACAGCACATAAACCTGCTTGTAAGTGGCCTGTCCAAACATCCAGAATGTTTTGACACCAAATCCTGCACTTTCATAAAAAACAGTCATATTGTAGTATAATTTGCATTTTATAAGATGATACATGAAATTCATCCATAAAGTTTTTAATTCCAGAATTATTCAAATAGAAAAGCTGGTGGGGACCTTACATAATCAGTGTCTGAATACTGTGCAGGACCAATGCCACCGACTACTGGAGAAGCTGCAGGACTGTTGGTGTCAGACTGGCTGGTATATGAGTGTTTGTTAACAACATCCGGATGAGACTCATCACACATCAATAGACAGACTGGTCGGAGCAGACAGAAAGGCTGCAGTAAGTCACTCTGTGATCATGTGATCGTGTTGACCCTTGAGCTGGCTACCACAGCAGACGAACAGATGATCGACAACAGTTCCACCATGATGAATCCACGAGGTCAGTCCAGCCTGGTGGTGGTGTGAAGAAAGTTGCGTGGACACACCTGATTGGGTCTATTTGTGGTTTGAACGAAAGAACAAAAGAAAGAAAGCAAGCCAGTGCCGACTCACTCTCCCGTTCATTCCACCGCCTCGTTTCTACCCGTCTTCCTACACGGGTCTGTTTCCTTTGATTAATGAACTCTTCAGCTCAAGGATACATTTATGTAACACACGCAGATTTATCTCACTGTGCTCTAACCCAAGCACAGCACATTTCCTTTGTTCATTGTCTCGCTCATTATGCAGCAGAGTTTTTCCCATCAGTCACTGCAAACTAGATATAATCCACGACATCAATCAAGCCCTGCTGTGTACTGTAACGCTGCTTAATCACAGCCACTTCCAGGTTTGTTAAAGACGGGTCGTGTCTTTATTACAGTATTACACGTATATACCCCAGAACATCAATCATGGTGTTGTGTTCCATTTAAAGAATGACAACTCTTTGTCATTTGTTGGAATTTATGAGATAAAGCATCTGTTATGGTGAAGTTGTTGTTCTTTGGGGTGGGACGTCTCTGGGGCTGAGCCCACACCACTATGGGCTGAGGATAATTTGATCATTTGTGTGCACGCACTCGACCACGCTCTAATTTCTTTGGACGGCTCCTCTGCAACAAACAGAAAAACGTGCATCTCCCACGCTCAACTCGATTGAGGAATCACTGCTCGTAAATAGCATAATGATTCGGGCGCTCATGTTTCATCGTCTGTTATGATGAAAGTTTTGCAGCTAAACTAAAAACCTGCCATGATATTGTGTTAGTTCTCCTCTGAGAAGTCACAACAAATAAAACGATGCAGTAGGGCTGTGACACTGTGTGTTTGTGACATGCTGTTCAGTGCCGTTTAGTTCTGTTTAATGGGATTGTGAAATACCTAACTGCATGTATGGCTTTTTGTTTTCTTCCTCTGTGTTAACCATAAGCCATTTGGATCCCGCTGCCAGCTGACACCACAGCCTGACTTTGCAGTCATGTTTGAGTAAAAATGATTCCACTCTGCCAAATGACATGTTTCACTGGCTTTTGAGGTTGCTGGTTGTTTTGCGATCAGACAAACAAATGCAATTGTGTGTGTAGCTGTCCATTGGGCTCAAACTATTCAAACCCAAGGGTGGCTGGTAGCAGTTTTCTCATTATGTTCCATTATGTTCTTTCTTTATGTTTCTATAAATCAACTGCTGAGTTTCAACTCAGGGTAGCCGCTTGAATCCAAAACCCCTCGTCTTCTTCTGTTTTCACTTACCTCGTTACCTATTCACTACTCCCACTGTTAATTACACATTAAATGAAACAGTCCTTCAAGTGAGACATAAACTGTGATTTCAGACACTTACCTTCGATGTGCACATCCGCACACAGCTGAAACCTTTGCACATAACATCTGCGCGACTGTGAAATGTGACACGTTGCATTGTGGGATTGGTGGCGGCAAGTCGATGCAGGCGATGTGACACGCTCACGTCCTCACAGCTCACATGTTAGAACATATCTTACTGGTATGGTACATGAGTGTATCATATGTAGCTTCGGATTTCTTTGGAACATGCACGTGCTAAACCAGCTAATGGAGAAGCAGCAGTGGCGGCACACTGTGAATGATACCAGTAAATGAGAGGACACCACCCACTCCCTACAGCCTCATACAGCCAGCAGCATGGCATGGGGTGGTGCAGGGTTATAGATTTTCAGAAAGGACTTCAGGCTGAAATCCCTAAAGCCGGATCTTGATCTTTTATCATCAATCCTACAACAGGAGAAGAAACAGTATTATTACTGTAACCTAACTAAACATATGAATGGTGACTTAGCTCCCAGCGGTTAGTTTGAAGTTTACCTGGGGATACCCAGACACAATATCTACAGTAACAGAGCAACACTAGAACTATGAGTCATGCTGAATCTAAAAATATCGGTATGTGGTCTGTGTTTGTGAAGGAGTGCGATCTGCCGTGGCTAACAGTGTCACTTGGAGACAAAGTGTTCATGTCTAGGTAAAGCTGTTCGGAATGAATGTAACAGAGAACATTTACTAACAATACAATATGATCCTCCTCCATAACGTCAGTCTGAACATCTGTTTAGATCTCAACACCATCACTGAACTGGATGTTTTATTGTGGGTGTTATAACAGTTACCTGGAACAAATAAAACCCAGTGACGACCAGACTGAGTTCTGTTTTCTTGGTTTTGTTTTTTGGTTACTGGTTATATGATGTCAAAGAGAATCACTGCAGTGATTCTCCAATACACTTGAGTCCATGTAAACACTGTTCAGACCTACAGTGCAGGTCTGTGTCAGCGGGTCAAAGTCAGCTGGTCCTCACAGTTGAGTGACAGTCAATTTTTCAGATAGGGATGGAAATGAAATGGAACAAGTTATGTAGGATTTAAATTGTATTTGAGACTGACGCTAATCTGTAACAGAGGCAATAAATCACGCTGACCACGGTGTCTTTGTTTACTTTACTTATCCTCAGGCATCAAAATCAGCTTCTGACAGTGATGTATGGCTTATAACTCACACAAGTAGCAGCTTTAATTATGACCATTCAGTTTGAGATAGATAAAGCGGTGGCTTCTCGCTATATGGAATATTATTTAAATTAAATCAGGCATGTCTGGATATGGAAAATTGCACCACACCAATCTGATATAGTGGACAGGACGTGTAGGTCCTTTATTACATTGACTCGCTCTTCCTTGTTAGATGAGGTCACTTTGAATTCCCATGCACTATTCTCATGTACACGCCATTATTCAGACTGGGCAGACTGAGCATGTCTCTTTATCTAACACAACAGTGTTGCAGGCAGTGAAGCATCAGTAATCGCAACAACCAACTTCACCAAGCTGCACTTTGCACTGGCCTTGTCACAGAGAGCCAGAGCACAGATGATTTATCATCCGTGTCTTGATACAGAAACGGCCACTTAATGTCCCGGGAGAGAAAGCTCATACGTCTTCATATAGACATGCACTGCCATATCTCTGGGAGACAACTTGCAGGGCTGGGGAACGAGAAAGTGAGCCTTAATGTCCACCAGTTAACGGAGAAGGCGGATGACCCTTTGTCTCTCGGAGGTGCAGGTCATAAAGAGCTATGCTTTTAGTTTCGAATACAAATTCATGCTCCAGCTCCAAGGAACCACAAAAATAATATATTCCATACGGAAAAGCTGTTCTGATTTTCTCATCAATTCAATCCCAGATCAGCAGCCATGTTCATTCACTGTATATAGTTGTGACCATGATAAATGAATGCGTTAGAATCAAAGCAACCTAGGCACAGCGACGGCCACAGCTACAAAGCAACAGCTAAAGCCTTTATAAGGGCCGCGTCTCATAATAGCAGAATCATCAGTCAGCAGCTGGTGAAGCTAGTTGGACTTCATATCAGATGGAAGCACACATAACCATCACAGCAACTGAATGACATCTGCTGGGTCACTTTAATAAAAGCGAAAAGCCACTGCAGCCAGGGCTCTACCAGAACACCATATGAGCACAGCTATACGTTTCTATCTAAACCCAGTACTGTGTAGTGACGATTGCGGAATGCACCTTTTACAGATACAAATTAGTGTGTAAGGTGTTGTTGTTGTTGTTGTTGATAAAGTTGTTACAATAACAGGAAGTCTGCCAATTCTTTGAAATTCAGTAATTAACAGAACTGCAGCAAAAAACAGGACATCTAGCAGTTGGTGTGATATATCGTGTGCCATCATTTCCACACATGCACATGCACACACACACACACACACATGAGCGCGGACTCATTATGCTGGCCTCGTCAGTGCGGAAGAATCACACCATCATCATCAATAGCACATCTGATACTGGAGGCAAAACAGTACCAGAGTGATCTCAGAGTTATTGACATTGATGTGGTGCAAAGTATCAGTCCTTGTGAGAGCCCTTATAAGACGTTTATATTACAGTGCTTTTATGTGACAGTAGCAAATCTGATGCGGTTGTATCATTACAGCGTGGTTCTGTGGCTACTGGCATTCAAATCTTTATCATCTGTCATTCTTTGGTGTCCCATAAAGCGTCAGTGTATTAGATGTTATGAGCTTATTTGATTTGTCTGTGTTTTCACTCTGCGTCACTGGCACACAGGAAATCCCAGCTCATCTGCTGTCATGGTTTTCTGAACCGCAAGGAAAATAAGGTGTGAAATGAACATTTAAGCAGAAACATGAGGCATCTGTGATAAATCATAGGCGAGCTGCGTCCTTGTGTCAATGTCACGGCAACACAGCACTGCGCGCACATTTGTCATGCTGTCACAGAGCACGTGTGTTTATGATGTGTCCGATAGAACAGCGGAGAGACAAACATGTTGAACAGGGTAATTACTGAAATGTCCCATACAGCACATGACAAGCAATTATAAAGGTGTGTGTATGTGCATGCGCGTGCGCGTTTGCATGTGAGAATATGTTAAAAGTGAGACTGACTTTAAACGTATGAAGCAGCTGTGTTGCATTACACACAATAGTTGAAGCAACGAGTCAAGTGTAAGAGGAGCAAAGAGGATGCAAGTAATATAACACATACAGACAGACAGGAAGCTGCCTGCTGACATTATTTCCACATGCATTTGTCTTGTGGCCAATTGTACATAACAATAGCTGACACCTGCTAACACAAACAATCAGGCAGGCTATAAATAAAACCATGTGATGAAGGTAAAGAGGTGACAATTATAAAATAGGACGTATGGAAGCAAAACTATAATATAATAGTGACAATAGCAGCAGCTGTGTTCATAAATACAACTTTTAATATATAACTCAATACTTCGGTAAAACTAAATACGACAAGGAAAAACTACTACCTTTTATTTTATATTCTTATATAAGTATTTTGATAATGTACAGTATATATACATATATATTTGTAATATATAAAGTGTTTGATTATGTATATATTATGTATAGACATATATACTCTGGGAATAATCGTCATTCCATTTTTAGACATAAATTCAAGGATTTTATTGAAATATGACAACTGGCACACATGGGTTTTCACTAAAAATACTGTCAATTTTGATAATGTTATAGTATTTCTGAGTTGCTGAGAACAAGCATCAGGTTGTATGGGATCTGTTTATATCAGTCTATTATTAGGCAGATATTTCATATCTCCTATACTAGCAATTTGTTAGGAGACAAGAAGTCAAGCTAAGTGGTGCACTGCACTGACAACATGTGAGACTGTCAGATCACGATAAGGTCGGCCTTTTAATGAACAGCCCATCTGCATCTGTCTGACATATCTGATATAACTGACATGACCAGTGTCCAATATTAAATTTTACATTTCTATATATATATATAAAGAGAGAAAGAGAGAGAGAGAGAGGGTATTTATTTTAATGTCAGACAATCGACCAGAGGACTTGAGTTTTGGTGTCAAGGAGGATATGACTGAACCCTATAGTAAAACGATTTGGATAGAGAACACTCCATCAAGCGATGGAATTTGTTAGTAATAATAACCCCTCTTCATCCTCTTAACTTGTTTAATGGCAGTTGAGAAACCACTTTAAGAGCATCACTACCTGTGATGTTGTCGTCGCACCGATGTGTGTTCAGGTATTATTTTCTGATAAGGTACATTTTATTTGATGCTACAAAAAAAAAACAGAGTGAAGTATAATGAGTGACAGCTGAGGCCGACTCACAGCTGGTTAGGCATAGAGCTCCACTCTATGATCACCACTGTGCAGGCTCCGGCTCCACGCGATGTCACCATGTCCATGACGCAAATATTCATGCTTCACTGCATAGGGAAATGAAGCAAATGAAGCATGAAGCATGGGAAGAAGCAGAGACATGTTGTCCCTATTTATCTTCATTCATTACTCACAGTATTATTGCTGGCAGGATGGACAAATCGAACAAGGCACATTCTTCAATGAACATCTAACCACTAAGTGGCAATGAGAACTTTGAATGACACGGTCTGGTCAACATCTCATATCATCAGATGATCTTTTCTTATTGGAATTTTTTGTATGATTGATTTTTATCATATTGATTAATTAATGTTGATTTCAGAGGGAAATGGCCTTTTTCTATCTATCTATCTATCTATCTATCTATCTATCTATCTATCTATCTATCTATCTATCTATCTATCTATCTATCTATCTATCTATCTATCTATCCATCCATCCATCCATCCATCCATCCATCCATCCATCCACCTACCTACCTACCTACCTACCTGTCCGTCCGTCCGTCCGTCTTTGGGTTCTGCCCTGCTGTTTGGGTAGGCCGAGCTAACTGAAGACAAGTATGCAAATGAAACCGACCTTGAGAGACTGGTATTATCTCCGCTAGTAACATTTCAGTTCTTAAACTGGTTGGGAGATTCTACGTAATAAAAACATTGCAGTCAAGATGACAAGATGCTGCAAGAGCAACATCATCTTCAAAACAAATATAACGATATGTCAGCCTTCCCTCCCTCATCCCTGTCCTCCCTCTGCAGTCTCTCCATCTCTCACTCTTTCTTTTATCATCTGGTTGATTTCAGGGACATAAAAGGTTCTCAGCAGAACAAAGTCCCTCTTTTGTTTCCCCACATCAAAGGTGGGAAATCTCTCTTTAAGCCGCGTGATGGCCGACTTCGGAAAGAGAGAGGGAAAGGTGGGCTGAGCTGAAGAGCAGTGGGAGAGATCAGACGCAGTGCTCCCTCTCCTCTCCACCTCCTTTCCTCTACATTCATACGTCCCCACATCATCAGTAGGCTGCTGTAATGTCAACATTAACCTAACAGCAGCAAGCGAGAAGGACGTGGAGGAGAAAGGTGCCACCCAGGCTTATGCTGCTTCTAACTTAGTTAGTTAGTTGATAGTTGTTGACAATCTAGTTGTTGACTAGATTGTCACCAGATAGTTGTTGACAATCTGCTTATGTTGTTTTCAGAGCTTCTGACGATTGAATATTTTTAAGGGAGAAATCCCTTTACTTCATTTCAGCAATCAGACAGATATTGGCACGGGTCACTCGGACTAATGAGAGAACACACTGTGCATCAGCAACCAAATGGACCACAAACTTCTGACCAGCATCAGCTGGTGGATGTTGGTGTGTGTGTGTGCGTGTGTGTGTGTGTGTGTAGTGTAAATAATGGCTTCTTGTGTGGTTTGCGAGGTTAGCCAATTAAAAAGTCAGCCACTTTGTTCAGCAACATCCAGAGCTGTCCCATTTTGTTCCTGTTAATGAATTGATCATTAGATAAAAGACGTACAGAAGGAGGGAGGCGATGAGTGCTTGTGTATGTGGGAATAAGGTTTGGCCTCTAAGGCCCTAAGAACTGTTTTACTCTAAAATATGAAACAAACACAAAAGCCAGACAAAGCTGAGCTCACCTTAATAACATGGCTTTTATTAGTGTTAGCCCTCATGGCTGTTCCTCCATCTGCTGAAACGGCTGCTGTTACTCATATACTGGAGCTTTACAGCCTATTAAAATGAAGTGTCTCTCTCTCTCCCTCTCT
The DNA here is from genome assembly GCA_016785345.1 of Trinectes maculatus. Taxonomy (NCBI): domain Eukaryota; kingdom Metazoa; phylum Chordata; class Actinopteri; order Pleuronectiformes; family Achiridae; genus Trinectes; species Trinectes maculatus. The sequence goes on along the minus strand of JAFBJQ010000211.1, from coordinate 34,605 downwards.
CTCTCTCTCTCTCTCACTCAGAGGACACCAAATTTCAGTTTTGCACTTTTTACTCATATAATGCATAAGTAGTTTAATGAATATATGTAGTTTATCCAAAGTAGTTTAATGGATAATGCAGTGTCAGTAAGCTTACACTTATATATATAATAATTAATGTAACAGTTTGTATGCATACATTGGTTTTAGGGATGCAACTATTAATTATTATCATCAGTTGATCTGCCTATTATTCTCTTTTATCAATCTCAAAAAACAAATTCCAATCTTGAAAGTTTTCTGATTGTGACTCTAATAACCTTGTTAATGTAAACGAGCCATTCCCATGAACAGTGCTCTATATACAGCTGACAGTGTGGCTCTAATTCCCACCACACATCAATTACTTGCCCTCACACACACACACACACACGCACACACACACACACACACACACACACACTTACACATACATGAAAAGAAATTTACAAATCCACTAAGATATCCTTTTACTTGCTGTTAGCATACACTGCACCACATAGGTTCAAATCTCGTTATAGCTCTTTGAACTTTCAATACCAGGGAGTACATGGACATATACCCACACATTTGCATACACACATGCTAAAGGGCACACATCAAATGCTCTTTGCCACAGCACGTGGAGCATGTACTATATGAATGATCCTTTTGTGTTATAGGAGAGTCGACTGTTTTGGTTGTTCACGCACGCAGTCTTTGTAGTTGGACTGTATGACAGAATGATCCGGGGGAATTACTGTCACCAGCTTGCTGCCAGTTACGTCAGTGTGGACGGGCATCCACTGCTTTAATGCTTTAGACACTGTGGATGAACACAACCTTTTCATTTGATTTTCAAAGTTATTTCAATCTGGTCGGTCAGTATGTGTCTGGACCAGCGACATGATGTTTGTCCATTCACACATACATCTCGTAATTAGTTTGCAATTATTAACTATAATGACACACACACACACACACACACACACACACACACAAGGTAACAAGGAACAGATGGAAACAATCAGGGAGGGGAAGACAATCAGACCAGGAGGACACACCCACCAGAGGCAAGACATCTGAAACAAGGGGAGAGTGAGATTTCAAAATAAAACAGAAAGCCACAAAGCAGACAGAGGACAACAACTAAGCAGAACCAGAAAATCATAATGATCCTAGTGTGTAGTGCAGTTTAATTAAATTCCTGTGTGGCAATAATGGACTACACTACAAAGAAAAAACTACTACATATACTAGTAATTGCAAAATGGAAATTAAACAACTATATGTAAATAGCATCAATTCCAGGAGGGGTGATTTCATCAAAATCTTAACATGTTTTACAAAATCTTATCTGACTTTACATTTCATCAGCTGGAATTTATTTCTCTCGAATGTAAATTCATACGGAAATGTTAAGTAACGTTTTTCAGGATGAGAACGCAACATTGTGAGGCTTTGAGTAAAGTTTAAATGTAAGTTTTGTTCTGTTCTGTTTTTAGCCAGCCACATTGTCTTGAATTGCTTGGCTGACTTGCTGTTTGTCGGTCTCTTGTTCGATAAACATGAAAAACAAAGCTTCTACAGGATACAACAGGAAGTAGTACTACAGCTAAATTAAACAACTGCAGTGGCACTACCCACTGTCATTGACATGCGAGGATCTGGAGTGATTTCTTGTGTGGACACATAGGAGCCAACTATAAATGTTTGTTAGCGGCTGCCCTAAATCAACGGGGCCAGTTGTCATCTGCCTTTCCGGACATGTTTGGGGCTGGTGCTTGCTATTGCATTAGTGGTACCACTAATATTGCTATTAGTGGTACCAGTGCCACTGCAGACATTACTGGTAGACTGGTCAGAGAGAGCATCCAGTATACTGCAGAGCATCCTGTAATGGAGCATTGTCAGGCACGATTCATTACACTCAGTGATCCCAGTGGGAGTCATATAACATGGATTATCCCTGATCGTGTATTCTTATCAGAGTACAGGGTCGGACAGTTATATGGTATGGTATCCTACATATGGTCTCATGGGTTATTTGAAAATAACAACATCTCTTCTACTCACACATGTATAATAAATCTCCTTAAGGAGTGTTTGTCCACTGCCACTACCTGTGTGATTGACAATGCTATGGAAGTGATGACAAAACAACATTGTGTGTTTCTCAAGTCATTTTTTATGGTGTATTATTGAGGCGACCCAAAGTTATTGTCTCGACTCATTTCTTAATAACGCCAGAGCCTTGCTTATATATGAACCCAAAAGGCAAAGTCAGAGTGCATGTACAATCAATGTTCTTAAGAAGACAAAATATCACAACAGGTTCCAGTTTCATCCCAGACACTATAAAAACCTATAAAAAGACCACGTCATGAGTACCGTATTTTCCGGATTATAAGTCGCTCCGGAGTACAAGTCGCAGCAGCCATAAAATGCATAATAAAGAAGAAAAAAACATATATAAGTCGCACTGGAGTATAAGTCTCATTTTGGGGGGAAATTTATTTGATAAAATCCAACACCAAGGACAGACATGTCATCTTGAAAGGCAATTAAAAATAAAAATAGAATAGAGGCAACAACAGGCTGAATAATTGTACGGTATGCTAAAGTTACATGACACATAAACAACAAACTGAGAACGTGCCTGTATGTTAACATAACATATTAAGAGTTATTCAGATAACTATAGCATAAATAACATGCTAACAAGTTTACCAAACCATCCGTGTCACTCCAAATCACTAAATCCAATGAAATCGTCATCCTCGGTGTCACTTTCAAACAACTCCGCTAACTCAGGAGGTAGAAGATGCGGCGCTTACTCTTCTACGTCGCCAATGTTTTATCAATTCAATTATCAACACGGGCCTAGAGCGCCTTCCTGCGGTTTAGTGTGAAAATAACATGTGACAGGTTATAATAATGTGTTAATAATTTCACACATAAGTCGCACTGGAGTATAAGTCGCACCCCCGGCCAAACTATGAAAAAAACTGTGACTTATAGTCCGGAAAATACGGTATACAAATGCTGCAGGGTGTGTAATGCAGGGTTCGCTCCCTGGGCGCTCCTCGTGGTGTAGCCTTCTGCATGTCATGTCTGTTTGTACTAACTGTATGTTGTGTACTGCATGTGCAGAAAAATTAATTTCCCCATGTGGGACTATTAAAGGTCTGTCTTCTTCTTCCTCTTTCTTTACCTGTAAATATTACAGTATTCAAATGTATTGATATTTTCAAATTATACTTGACTTCCAAAACTCCGGACCCCAGTGTGTTCATGGGCAAATTCCGCTGATCAACCTGTACTAACTGATTTCTGGGGTGTTTGTAGGTTGGATAGTAGGCTAAGTGTGAATGATGAAGCAGATACTGTTAAAATGGCGAACCGTTAGCACTACAGGTGGGCCTTCACCTTAGCCGACCCCCCCAATCCAACAATCCAGTCTCAACCCCCACTCCCCATGAATATCAAGCGCTGACACGCAGATCTCTGTGGCTGAGCCTTCTTCTTCTTCTTCTTCCCAGTAACTGGGCTGCAGTGTAAGTTCGGACTTATTTGGACTGGAAGAAGGCCTACAATCTTTTATTTTTGTCCCGCCCACATAAAATCAAAACGTGATTGGTCAATTTGCCCCTCACACTCCAAACCACGTCTCACACACACACACGTAGCTTCCATTCCCAGGATACATGAACAAGTCTCTCTACTTAGCTGCTTTCCACCTCTGCTCCCACGTGTCACCTCCTTCCTCTTTAGCTTGGTAATACCACAGCGTGCTTGCGTATGTGCGAACCTGTCCATTTTCGTTCAACTTTGAAGGATATGTCCTCTCAGCTTTTCTGCCATTTTATTTAATTGGATTTCATTCTCATTTTCCATTTCCTTTCATTCGAGCATCCACGTAACGTCTGAGCGCTGTGTGCTCATGGTGCTCCTGGGAACAGTTCAACACAAAGGCTAATTTGAGTTTAAAGTTGGCATTTATTTAAACAGTCTGAAGTAAAATGCCATCTTGTGATTGCTGGATTACAGATCACAGAAAATCCACTATATTTGACAAACACCTGCCTCTCACCATCTTTATATCCCACAACACAAAACAGGAAGTATTCTGCTTTGCTACAGTGTCTTCTGGCATCAACTATGACATCTTATACATTATTAAATATTGATCCAATCCTCAAAACCAGGCTTTTTTTTTCACTTCACAGTGAATGGGCTGCTGAAGGCTGTGGCCTGACTTAACACTGTCCTCTGTTAAACATATGACAAGATGGCTGGAAAAATTCACTAAGCATATTTGACTGGAAATTAGTTACCAGTCTAACACATACACACTGCAATGTCTAAAGAGGCCATGGTTGAAAAGAGTCAGAATTATGTGGTTGGTACTCTCACTTTCTCTCTCTTACACACACAGACCCACACACAGCCACACACACAGACCCACACACAGCCACATAGGGGCACATTAATGGACAGCTGAGATTTGTTGGGAAGGAATGAGGGAGGCTAGATTGGATTTCCAGGAGAATCTCATTTCAGTCAACTCTAATCTGAGCGTAAGTGTGAGTGTGATGGGGGAGGGGGGGGTCATATTATCAAGGTTACCACAGTGATGTGCAGAGGTGGTTGATGGGAAACGTGGTTCAGTGGATGAAACTTTCCACTTTGAAAAACTTTAATTCTGCCACTTTGTGTGTGTGTGTGTGTTGGTGTGTGGATCCTGTGTGAAGAGAGTTGAAGCTTCAGTTTGAGATATGAGTTCAAACCCTGCCACACACAGTTTGTGCTTAGGGGAAAAAAACATTAAGCATTTCCAAGAAACAGACAAACACAGCAAAACAGTAATATTACAGTCGACTGAATACATTACTGTTTGCTTTTCCACCACGTCAAAAGAACAATGACAATAGAGAAACATGGAGGAAGGATTGAGAGACGGTGACACTGTTCTGTTCTGTTGTCCAATTGTAAACTCACCCAGCTGCTCCCTCTCTCTGTCAATAGCTTGAATGCACAGATTCCGTCAGTGAAGATATTCAGTCATCCGGGTCCTGGTGCTTCTCAGTACAGAGTGTTATGACCTCAGCACCAGAGGCCATAGCAAAGACGGAAGACACACCACTATTAAAATGAGTAATGGATATTTTATTAAGCCGAATTAAACCAAAGTGAACCCAAACTGACAAACCAAGGAAAATGTTTGCAGTGTAGGAGGTGGACATCAGTACACTCAGTAATGCATGAGGGTGCCAAAACAAACACATGACCCTAAAAGAACACAAAGAGCCAGAGGCAGGCTGCCTGTGGAGAGAAGCCACAGATGTTCCAGATGCACTGATCAACCTGCAGAGTAGAAAGACAGATCAGTATGGGAACCAACCCCTCTAGAAGACCCCATGGGTCATCACAAAGAGTTTCCTGAAAGGCTGCTGTCTTTTAACCGACTTGAGAAAAAGTTAATGGAAGCATGGTCTTTTCTGCACATGCTAAAATCTGTGCTTGCTTCATGATCGGGAATTCCAGGCATTTATGACACCTGTGTGACAGCTGACATAAAACAAATGATTGGGGGATGAATAAATCAATAAAGTAAAAAAAAAAACACCCTCAAGGATATGGGTTCACAAAATGATTCAAATCCAAAAGGAATTAGAAGATTCAGATTCTATTATACTTTGCAGACTAATCCCGTCCATGCTTTTGGACATAAGGACAGAACAATCTTAGACCGGATAGACACTCACACTGTTATGTGGTCCCAGGTGGTCTCCGGTAAAATTACTTTGTTTTTTATTATTAGCCTGCATTTTACTCTCTTTTTTTCACAATTAAGTCCGAGGAGATTAACTTTCTTACGACAGCTTTATTAAACAGATGTGTGCTTTTTTGTGGGCCTGAGCAGAACATCAACACACAGAGAAAAACGCGGCAGTAAAGGCAACAGCCAAAGAGAAAAAAAATACAACTTTTTTTTTCATTGCCAAGTGTGGGCCTTGATTTCAGATGCCAGGAGAGAAGAAATAACAAGGAATCTTAAAGGTTAAGAGGGAAAATGAGAACGTTCGCGGCAGCAGCAGAACGAGAGAGCGCTCTTATCGTTGTAGCTGAAGAACGAAACGAAAGAGGATTTTAAAACGGAATGTGCAGAGGAGGTGTAAGCACATGGAAAGCACAAGAGAGAGCGAGAGCATACAGTTTCTGTTAGATGCTGGGTAACGCTCAGTGTTACTTAGTGTTTCCTTTGTCTGATAAATGAAGGCTTTACCACATGTATGAAACAATGAAGCACATGGATTTAACAGCGTAAGAAAGAGATGTAAACAGTACATGCCTCAACATTATTTAACATCATCTCCACTCCAAACTACTGAACACCTTAAGATTCAGTTGATCGATAATGGAAAGTGTCATAACGGCATGGCAGTGATCATCCGATAAATTGTTCGGTCAAATATTTGGTAAATACTAGGGATGATTTCAATTAACACATTATTATTGATGTTTAAGAATGGCTTGTATGCACCTTTTTCATTCATTGTCAAGAAACCACAATAACAATCATGTTTCAGTAACTCTTGTTCCCAACCGGAGTGCCTCTATCTCCTCCAATAGGGCAAATCCATCCCATAGCTTATCACTGCCACTGCAGCTCTGGAAACATGTACACCAACCATCCCAGTGCCAATATGAAGCTGGATTTGAATTACAAATGTTTGCAGGCTTGCTAAATTGACTTGTTGGCAATTCTTTTCTGAATTGTTTGCTAATGGCCATTAAACAACAGAAGAGGAAGAAGACGGTCCACTTTGTATAAGGTGATGCACATTGTTTGGAATAACAGAAATCACTATGCATACTCGCACACTCTATGTGCAAATGTTTCTTATTATTATACTTCATAATGTTTGACTTTAATCTGCATTTACATTCAATCTGCTCTACCCTATTTATATTCCATTCCTTTTCTTTGTTCTAGTGCTTTTTTGTTCTGTTGTAATAAGTCAATTACCCCACAGGGAACATTAACATTTGATTTTTTTAGTTTGTTATTTCTTACAGCACCTGTTCACATAGAGCAGCAATGAAACATTATGAAACTCAAAACCTCGAGTGGGTGTTGTTGCCTGCAGCTTACTTTGCGTTTCCTGGAGCAAATGGATGATCACTAAGACTAAGACTAATGGAATATATGTATATACAAGTATACACAGTTCTGCATTGTATGGATTAAACAAGATGTTGGAAACCTTTTTTTGAAGTCTCATCACATCATTCCTGTTCTATAACAACACAAAGGTTCCACTGAATTCCCATCTCGTGACTGGGACGTTCGCACTAGTTTACTGATTACGAGTTTTGCTTTGTGATATCTAGCCAATAATTCTGGAAATAGTCATTAGAAGATGGTCGACTATATGGATGAACATGGTCAGTAATCATACACAGATAGTCTGTGGCTTTCAAACCATGGTGGACTGGTATCAAGGACTCTATGTGTGTCAATAAAACATTTGGCTCAATGGATTCCTGCTGTAGATTATAATTCGACCATTTGCAGAGCCAGCAGAGATCCAGATTCATCAGACCAGGCTATTTCAGGTTATTTCAGCTGTTTCAGTCTTCATCTGTCTATTTTTGGTGAGCGAGTGTCCACTTCAGCGTCAGGTTTCTCTTCTTCTCTGACAGGAGCAGAACCTGACATGGCCCCTGCTGTTGTACATCATCCACCTTAAGGTTCAGCATGTTCATTCTGAGATGATTACCTGCTCACCACAGTTGGAAAGAATAGTTATCTGAGTTACAGTGGTCTTCTGTCAGCCTGTCAATGCTCCTCTGACCTCTCTCATTAATGAGGTGTTTCTGTCCACAGAACTGCTGCTCAGTGTTTTTTATTTATTTAAAACTCTAGAGACGGGTGCGTGCATACGTGCGTGCATGAGTGTAAATCATAGCAATCATGTCAGAGTCACTGAGATCGTAATCGATGTATCATGCAAACATCAACATGAGCCTTTGACCTGTAAATCACTGCTTGTAAGTGCAGACAAGAACAGCACCAAGTGCATAATTATTCTTATTATTTCCTAGAATTCTTACGATTGCAATTATTCTCTGGCAGGCAGTGTTTCCACTGTTTCATCAGTGGAATTCTGGCAGAATAAGCAAAGAATAGTGCCAAAGAAAGATGCTGAAACAATCAACACTGAGAAAGAAATGGACGAGATGAACAAGAGAGGGAAGAAAAGAACCCTTTTGTTAACACTTGTGTTGTCCTTGGGTCAAAATGACCCGCCTTCACTAACCTCCTCCCTCCCCCCAAAATAAAGGGGCTTAATTGAATTTTGAACATTTGCCTATATTTTGCCTGAAGAAACAACAAGGCAATCACCACAAATTGTGTGAATACCTGCGTTTTCCCTCTTCACATGCATTTATTCAGAAGACACCAGCCATAAGCAATATTGCTGATGAGCAATGATTGTATAGAATTTCTATATCCTAAGTCTAAGTAGCAGAAATGTGCAAAGTAGTTTTGAATTTGTTTTTTTATCCATCCTTATAACCATTTTTTTTGTTTTATTTTGTTTGCCATTGAAAATAATGTGAAACAATGTGAACCAAACAATCGCTCAAGGAAAACTCTATAATCTATCTATCTATAATTTTGAGATTTTGTTCTGCTGTTAAACACAGTGGTGAGTCATTTTGACCTGGAGAACAACATGAGGGTGAAATTAAACCAGCTGACAGTGATATGAAATTAAAAGTGTACCAAAAAAAAAAACAAGCAGGTAGCCAAACTGCCCTTGGCTATGGGCAACTTTCATCTTTGATGGGATGCCACACAAGAACACAGTAAACAGCTGAGGCGTGTGTTGCAGAAATGCGTACACTGTGGGAGAACACACTAAGAAACCGTGCAGGCTGCTGTAAGAAACGATGACACAGCAGAAAATTTAACTTAACATATTTATCATACGGTGGGGCAGCATGGTGGTAGTCATTAGCACTCTTTAGAACTCCTCCCGGGGGTCTTTCTGCACTGACGAATCATTCAGACTCATCATTGCGTCCATAATAATATGAAAAGGAAAACACTGTTTTCCACACAGTCACAGTAAGCATATGTTCTTATTTGAATGAGTTCAACCTCCACTTTTTTACCTCTCCATTCAGTTCTCTCTTTTTGCTCGTTCCTATCTTTCGATCCAATATACGTAGCACACAAACGCACAAACACACAACGCACACAAGCTTACCGTCGCCCTCTCTGTATTTTGCACTTCAGTGCACCCGTACTCATATAAAGTGTATGTACAAGCTGCACTCATTCACATTCAGCAAAAGAAATAACGAGCTGAAACCAAGCAGCCATGAAAGTTTAATATACCGAGTATCCAATGGATTCACCCACGCACGCACACGCGCAATCGTGCACAGACACAGACACGCAACCTCTTTTTCTCTTTCACTTATGCTATTAAAGTTTAATCTACAAGATGTCAAGTGGATTCATTTCGCGGAGCTGTTTGTAGCACCTGTATTTTTACACTCTTTAAATATTTAAAGTATATTCATAGTCGCAGATACAGCAAACATCACCATAAGCCCACTGAAAAGTTTGTGTTGTCATCAGGACTATTAGATGGGTTCATACTCATCAAGAAGGGAAAAAAAGTATTTTAGTCTGTCTGCAGTACGCACAGTTAACCTTGGCTCAGAGAGACTGGGTTTGGCCAGCAGTCACTGTTAGCTAACATTAATAACAACCAATTAATACAACTCAAGAATCTTTAAATGTATTGAGTGGTTTATTGGCAGAGAGAGCATTTAAAAAAGTATTGTTTATTCTTGTGAAGGGGGCCAGAGGTTACCAAAAAAAAAACATAACTGGACTGCTGATATACAGTACAGGGGGTCCTCGAGTTACGGCGGAGATCCGTTCCTGGGAATGTGTCGTAACCGAATTTCGACGTTAGTCGGAACATACATTCATTGTGCCATTGTGCATACATTGTGCCACAAGATGTCGCTATAACACCACCCTACAATAAGAGTTTACTATGGTGAATTGCCTTTTGTCACTGTAGGGGTTGATATCGCGAGTGTAATGAGCATTTCCTTTAGATTTCTGTTATCAACCGTGTAGACCCTGTGTTGTGAATAAATCTACGGTATTGCCACGATCCCAAACCCATCTGTGTCCGTGTGCATCTCCTTACCGGGTGCTGCTGCACCCCCCGCCAGCCGTCCATTTCACATAAGTAAACACAAGGCAGAGTAGCCCAGCTGTGCTGTGGAGGTGCTGGAGAGCCAGCAGGCGCGTTGAGAGACAGAGAGAGCGCTCACCAACTAGTCCTCGTGCGAAGTCTGTACGTATTTACGGGGCAAACCGCTTAAGCCGAAACAAGGAATTTCACGGGAGATGTGTCGTAACCACGAAAACGACGTAATTCGCGACCGACGTAACTCGAGGACCCCCTGTATATAGTATATTCCTGTATTACTGTAAAATGACATGGCCTTGTCTTGCCTTTAATTAAACAAGATCGAAGTTTCCCTTGGCTCCATGGGACGTAAGTGAAATGGGAATTATTTCATCCCATTCTCTGCCCCTTCAATGGGATCATACTGACTCAGTGCAGTCTGGGACTTTAAAGCCATGCCAAATAACACATTTTGTGCAGCGACACACTAATAGTATTAGTTTCTGATGTCGAGGCTGTTGATGATTCAGATGATGTAATTAAAATAACATTTATTTAGGTTAACGATTTATCCTTAGCCTCAGAAAGGAAGTCCTGAATGATTTTGATCACTCCCAGCTCTCCCAGAACTTTTCTGCAACCTCAGCATTGCATGGACAATAGGAAGAAAAAAAAAAACCCTGCAAAAATGTATTATAGTTTCCTATAAAAACAACATTCAAAAATGAGACCAGGAAGACCATTTCTGTCCCAAATACCACACAAACACAATGAAAAAAAAAATGTTTATGTATAAAAAACCCATTCCTGGATAATCTCAGACAGATGCACTCGGACTGTTATTAAACCGTTTTGGTAAATATAAATAAACAGAACAGGATAGCAGATGTTACTTAGGAAATTAATAATGATTTTATGATACCTCTGCTATGTATGTTATGTTTTGACCTCAGTCAGTTGGTACGTCTGTTTATTCAACAGCAGGATTAAGCAAAAACTATGCGTTTATATGTCTATTGTAACAGACATGTTTTGGAGTCTTTGACCTTGGAGGAGGTAAGTGCTCTACTAAGTGCCATTTTAGTTCCCTTCCCTTGACGTTATCAAGTTTCCTGACATTTCCTGTCTTGAGTACATTTTCCATATTATACCACAGAGTCAATGACATATTACTGCCCTGGTATTCATATTTAGACGGTATCATATAGAAGCTACCATGGGACAAGCTTGTATTAAGTTTATGTACTGTCCCGAGGGGTCCTTAGCAGCCTTGGGGGCCTTAACACAGAGCCTTTTATGGTATGTCACACCTGAATAAAAAAAGTATACCTTAACCCACAGCCTGACATGGTAATAATAAAACGGCTGGCCTTGGACATGCTTGATTAGATTTAGTTTAACAGCCACAGCGGTCATCTGAGAGGCCCTGAAGTGAACAGACCACGCCGATGGGAATTGTGTGACTATGATTAGTAACCATAACAATAATATCTATAAGGGCCATATAGAGGCTGTCCTATATTATGACTGAATAAAATCAGTGCAGCCAACCACAGGGGTTATTCTGAGGAGGCTGGGGTCAACACCATCCTGGGACGTGCCTGCATACGCTTCAGCTAACACCCAGAGGGATGGTCATCCTGGGGGTTTTACCGGGCGAAGGCTGCCATGAGCTGCCTCTAGGATCTATTAAGTTATAATTAATGGAACAGCGCTAATACAGGTTCCAATGGAGGAAAAAAAGAAGCAGCGAAAGCAGGATTGGCACATAAAGCCTTCGTACTTCCTTCACATCTTCATTCCACTGGCCAAACAGCCAAAGGTCTAGTCTCAGAGGTGCTATAGGAGCAGGGATCAGCTTTTTATATCTCAGTAAAAGTTCTGACTATTAGAACTGATTGAAGGGAATCTATCATTGACAGATAAGGGCATTCCGGGCCTGCCCTCATTACCATGCTGAGGGCATTCAGAGGGATGGAGAGAATGGGAAGAAGAATAGGAGTTAGCTAGAGAGGAAACAGGAGTCATGAATTTGTGATAAGAGCAGAAAGGACAAGAGACAGTGCTGTGTGAATTTGCTATAAATGAGATTTCCCCCCCATACATTGTGTACAATCAGCTAAGTATGTGTGTGTTTGTGCACGCACTGTGCCACAGAGACCACACCAAGCCGAGCTATTTTAATCCCAAATTCAATCAGCAGCTCAATTTCCTTGGGGCCAAAACGAATAACAATGCATAGTCAGGATCGTGGACACTTTTAGGAGAAGTCTGAAATACAATAAAATCCACTTCCCCTCTCATCAGAGCAGGTGAGATTTGAAAAACACTTTACTTCCATCCAAAAAAAAAACCCCTCGAAATTAGAGAGAACAGTGGCCTAAAATATTCTCAAACCTGTGCTCAGACAGAAAAGCTGCAGCTCAGTTTTACTCTGTAAAACCTGTGGCCTCCTCTATGAGCCTGACAAATATCTTTCCTGCCCCCAACAGGTAACCTAACAGTAAAATCTATTCGTTTTCATTTCTTTCATTCTTCTCCTGCTCACTAACTGTCTCCACTAAGTATCCCCCCTGACCTGAACACTGACCTATCTGTCTGCTTAATGACAGCTTAATTCTATGTAGCTGCTTTTGTTTGAGTTTCTGACTCAGTGTCAGTGTTATTATTACATACAGTACTACTGACACCTGTCTTACCCTGCCATAATAACATTAAATGTTTGCCTACAATCACTTCTGTTTTCTCAGTCATTTAAATCATTTAAAAAACTCCAAAAATGAAATATGGAAATGTTTTTTTCAGATGTTAGAATAAATCAGACAGCTTAATTTTAATTTCCATGGGATGTTGTGACACGTACAAGCTTCAGTTCACTGTTAAATTGCCAGTTGTGAACCATCAACAACTTAATCTCCAAAGTCTAGGTTTCTGATCTAGCATATTTCATCTTTTTTAGAAATGAAAAAAACAGTCGTTAAATATTCATGACGGTGGCTCGCTTACATCTGAATTTCAAGGCACTGTCTGTGAGTTTGTGTCAGAATACAAAAATGCTTTAGGTTCACACTGATTGATTATATTGATTATGCTGAATCAGCTAATGGATTATAGGACAATGCTTTATTATTTATTGAGAAGATTTTCAAGCCTGTACATATTTGGTTTCCACAGCCTCGGGTTTCTGCCATACCTAAAACTGTTATTAGCTATATAAGACTGCCATCTAGTGGCAGCATATGATAAACCCATCAACAAGACAGTCAAGATCCAGATAAGACCATATTCAAACAAATGTGAATCATTCAATAACTCATTCATTTTCGACCTCTTGAGGGCCACGGGGGGGGGCTGGAGTCAGTCCCAGGTGACACCGGCTGAAAGACATCCTGGACATGTTTCCAGCCAATCACAGGGACAAACAGCTGTTGACATTGACTCTAAATGTGAAACCTGCTGTACAGCAGAGGAAAGGGTTATATTTGCTGAGGCTAGCAGCAATCATTCAGTCAAATATGAGGAAAAACTGCCCAAAAAACCCCACTTCATCATCATGAAAGCCTCTTTAAAGGAGCATTTCAACATCTTCAGAGGATACCTACTAAACAGTTATTAGCAGTCTGACACCGACAGTGCTTGATAGGAGGATGGATACAATCCAGGGAACTATTACATTAAGTGAGTGTTTGAGCCAAATCTAAATTACAATTTGAAATTGTAAATCCGTCTGTTAAGTCAAATCAAGCTTTTAGTGAAGTGAAGAATTCCAGAACATTCATCACACTGCAGGACAAACAGTGGTTTGGGATCGTCTTACGTAGCCAGTTTCAGTTTCCCACTTGGGATAGCTTTTGTATCCTAACATAACATGCTAGCTGTGCATGCTTTGTTAAAGGGAGGTAAACAGGAGCTCATACCAGGTTCACAAACTACATCTCTGTAGGTGCTATGTTTGATGCAGGACCTGTGTTCAGATTAATGTTATTTGACTGGCTAGCATCAGTTCAATACTTGCAAGTCCACTTTGATTGTCTGATGCAAAGCAAAACAAAGCAATGGAATAGCAGAGCAACTCAGCAACACAATGACGTCACCCCATTCACAGTGACAGAGCAGTGTCTGTGTTGACGTCTCCAACCTGTGGATGGTGTAACAGTATGCATCAGTGGTATGGATGCTGGTACACTGTATCTCCTGCATTAGCCTGTCTTGTATTGAATATTTGGACTCAGCATGCTTCTCATGCTCATTCTCATGCACAGCTCTCACTAAACATAAATAAACCCTCTGCCCCTCATTTGCCTCGCCAGCTGCTTCCAAATGTCCCCAATTATGTTCTCGGCCGGCGCTTAATGTGGACAGAATTGCTCCTAGTTAGACAGTGAGGCCAACGCTCAGTGAAATGACCTGAACCGTACAAGTGGCAGCCGTTATTAAATTTAGTTAAATTCTCTGAACGCGAGGGGAAGAGATTTTCAATGCTTCCTTTCTACTCCAGCAAATACACTGGACCCAGTTCTTCTGATTATACTCTATTTTACTGTGGTGACTGTGAATACTACCAGTGCTGGAGCTTTATAGCTTTTACCATACAGGCATAAGCTAGCGCACATGCACATGTGTATTAAAAATGGAAACCCTGATCCCTCTCACGTTTATGTTTACATTACCACATATCAATGTATGTGTCAAACACATGACTTTACACAGCCTTATATGCATGTTAGCAATACATCAGAACCTGTTTCCCAGCAGCCATAAGGTTAACACAGATTTTACTAATCTGAACCTTAATTAATGTGATTAATGTGTTTATTTACTAATTCTTGTCAAAATGAATTGTTGCTGTTGTTTTGCTGTCGCGTTCTCTGCTTGTTGTCAGAGTGTCTTCTCTCTTCTAACACACAAGCACGGTGACGCAAGCTAACCTGGAACTATTATATTATATTATATTATATTATATTATATTATATTATATTATATTATATTATATTATATTATATTATATTATATTATATTATTGCAACAAGAGACTCTAAGATTGCTTTAGACACAAGAAATTGTTTGTCAAACTGTCTATTCAACCCACATTAATAATAATAATAATTATCTAGGCATTTTTTTTGGACCCACAACCGGTTTACTATGCCTCTGCAGTCCTTATGATGTGCTATGAAGGCAAAGGATCTGCAGGTCAGTTCACCTTGACACAGTCGTACACATGTCTATGGTCGTACACATTTTAACAACAATACAACTTTACGCCACTAGATGACGCAGCTTAACCTGGATTTCAACGAGGTACATAGTTCTGCCGTAACTGAAATACACAACACAACAGTCGTTTTTATTTCAGTTAATATTCACATGGATGAAGCTCAGATAGATAGATAGATAGATAGATAGATAGATAGATAGATAGATAGATAGATAGATAGATAGATAGATAGATAGATAGATAGATAGATAGATAGATAGCATTTTTTCCCCTTGATTCATTCTTCCAGTAAAGACTTACAACTGTGACCTGCATTTAGATTCTTTTTTTTAAGTAATATGTTCCAGCGATTTGAAATTTATAAAAGAATTTGGACTTTATTACCAAACACTGAGGATTGCATATCCTATATTTATAACATGCAGTATGCTTTGATTTCACTGCAATTTTCTTATACGTACACCTGTCTTATACAGAAATAAACGAAATAAAGTAACGAGCCATTAAGCAAAAACTTATGTCAAGTTCACCTAGTCGGAGCCACGCCCTTCAGTGCGCGTGAACGCGTGACCACGCCCCTTTCACGTCCTTCTGTGTGATTTATGGGCGGTGAAATCCGGTATTTGATTATCTGGCTTTTCAGGTTTCAGTGTAATCATGTGTGTTTGTGTGTATGAGTAAGCGCGTGCGCCTGTGTGTGTGCCTGTGTGCGCCTGCGTGAGTGACAGTGTGTGTGTGTGTGTGTGAGAGAGAGAGAGAGAGAGAGACAGTGTGTGTGTGTGTGTGTGTGTGTGTGTGTGTGTGTGTGTGTGTGTGTGTGTGTGTGTGTGTGTGTGTGGGAGAGTTTGCAGTAAATTGGGACTGGGCTAGCTGGTATACTGTCACCGCTTAGCACCGCTGTCCACCTCCGTGTCTCTACATGCCAGTTGGCCAGCAATGACTGAGAGCTCCGCGAGCCAGCCAGCCGACAGGGGGGAGTGTGAGCGGGTGAAGAACGGGCTGAGAGCGGGGAGAAACGGCCTGGTGAAGTGCAGTGAGAAGCGGCACAACCACCGCTGCTACCCGGAGGAGGAGGAGGAGGAGGAGGAGGTGAGGCCCGGGATGGGACGGCGAGATCGGACAGCAGAAGCCGGGGAAGCATCTTCCGCGTGAAACCCGGAAACAGCCGGACGATGCTGACATGTTGTTGTCATTGTCGTAATAACACTTTGGTTACTAGTAGCCTTCATGACTTATATATGACAAGATAAACGTGTAGATGCGCTGCACGCGCCCTGCTGCTGATCACCTCATGACAGTTTGTTGTCGAGACCAAACTCCATAAAAAGATTTTCGATCAGGTAGTTTTCGCTCATTGTTTACGTTGTATTCTCCTTAAAATATGACTGAAATACTGTCTTTTTACACTCGTGAGACGGTCTTCAATTCGGCCTGACAATAATGTTAATGCATTCATTTCTCAGCTCTATGGATGGCTTCACTGCGTTACACCGTCCCCCGCTCGTTTAATTACAGGCAGATAGTTTAAAAAAAGGCGGGTGTGTCAGCGCCCACAGTTGACATGGTACAGAGTTGTAACTGCTGAGGTGTTTAATTTATAAGGAGGTGTAGCTGCAGCAACATGACTTAATGCATGCTTGGATTTTATTTTGCTTACCAAATTTTAAAATAATAATAATGTAGTACCTTAGGATGCACAGTAGGTGAAGTCGTCTGAGATCCAAGTGTCTGGGTGCAAAGTTGTAAAAAAATAAAAAAATAGCACTCATGAAGTGACTAACTACTCTTACAGCCGAGACACTGATACTGTCCTGAAGCACAGTGCAGGGTCCCTTAGACGGTGCACATGTCCAGAGGGACTGTGTACCTGCTGCAAAGCAGCCGGTTCCAAAGACGATGATGAATTTGCCCTCCGTGGGTGAACAATCTCTCATATGAATGTCCCATATGAATACATGAGTAGATACTGTCATGTACAGGCCTTAAGGCTCATAGATAAGTTGTGTTTTTAGCCTGGATGTTGCACTGCTACACAGAGGAACTTGATTGAGAAATGCTAAACAGTGGTATTTGAAATTCTCTTCACTTTTTCTATTTCTTGAACCACTACTCTGTTATATCACAAAGGCTAAACAGTCAAATGTGTTCACTCAGCAGCAGTTACTGCATGATAATTAGAGTTAATAAAAAAGAGTGTAATTATAATTATCTCCAGGCAGAGATCTCCTGGT
Source organism: Trinectes maculatus (assembly GCA_016785345.1). Lineage (NCBI taxonomy): Eukaryota > Metazoa > Chordata > Actinopteri > Pleuronectiformes > Achiridae > Trinectes > Trinectes maculatus. Next base: position 16,927 of record JAFBJQ010000211.1, on the reverse strand, counting down.
AAAAAATAATGGGATGATGATGGCAGCATTGTCTACTGCTTGACTGGGTTGGGAGACTCAGAAACTGAACGCCTGGTGACTGATCCTCAGCTGATTACAGTTCACACAGATGTCAGCGCTGAAACTCCGTGCGGTATTTGAAAGAGAGGCATGACCAGTCACATGTAGAGCATAACAGCCATGAGCACAGAAGTGAGAGTGGTGGGAAGGCATAGTGCATAACTACTTCCTACTCTTGAGTAGGAATTTACAGTCCATTCAGTCATCAAGTGGCAACAGACGTTTAATGCTGAATTCATCTCTTGAAAGTTAGATATACTGTATGTGAGGTGTATTATTTGTATTTATTGATCACTTAACACTGAGTGCACAGATTCCTTTAATGCAGCCATTCTCTTCCTGTATTTAGCAGTGTCACACAGTGCTGTTTTCCTTTAATATAGCTGAGTGAGCTACAGGAATATCAGCCAACTACAACAAGAGATACAGTTTGTCGTTTTCTTTTGTTCTCATTTATAAGAAATGAAAGGGAGTCACAGAAAACCAAGGCGGACGTTTATACAACGAATATTCCAAATTCCAGTTGTATGTTGAAGTTGTACGTTATACTTTTTACACACTGATCTTCTGTACTTGGTGTTTGTGTGTTTGTCTACTAGGTTTAATATTGACTGTGTACTGTGTGCCCCAAAACAAAGACAACATAGTGTTTACATGTGCTTAAATTATTTTTTAGCTCAGTTTAAAAAAAAAATGCTAGTGAGAGCATCTGCATTAACATACATTAAAATTAACATCATATGAATGGTTATAGTTCAAATGTGACTCGATTGTTTTGATTGCATTTGAATCTTCCGGGTTTTATTTTTGTGCACCTCCATGACAACCCTGTTGCCTGTACCACAAATGGAATTTAATGCATTTCTCTTAAACACCATAATCTTTTGATTGATTGATTGATAATCAAACTAAAATGTAATTTATTTTCTGGTTTCCATGTAGGTACACACAGCCTCCAATGATGGCAGCCTGTACACTCAGCCCTTCATTGAGTCATTTGAGGAGACACCCATGCTGGTGGCAGTGCTCACCTACATGGGCTACGGCATCCTGACCATTTTCGGGTACCTCCGCGATTTTCTCCGGGACTGGAAGATCGAACGGTGTGATGTTGCCAGGGAGAAAGAGGACCAAAAGGTAAAAGAATATACATACATAAATTATATGTGTGTGTGTGTGTGTACACACAAAGTTGCCATTGTGCAAAGAGAGGAAAGTTGCATGTTGTTGTTTTGGAAGGAACTGATATGGTCACTGAAGCTGAAATTACATGTTGCCTGGTGACTCAGCATAGAAACAGCAGAGACACCAGCACATCGCAAGGCTTCTAAGCATGAACTGTTGTACAGATTCCTCGCATTTCTAACATTGTTAATGATCAGGAAATAGAAAGCACAATAAGTCTTTGAGTATATGCTGAAACTCTTGGCAGTTCAGACTTTTGTGTGGATCACATGTAAACTCAGTGAGATTAATATACATTTTGAACTCATTCTCCCTGAGGTGCTATTGTTTTTCCTCCGACTAATGTGCCCCATTAATATTTCACATTGCAGTTTTGTCATCACATATGTAATGGTGGAGATACCAGCACTGTTAGAACATGTCCTTCACCACTCAGATTGTTTTCAGAATATTATGTAACATCTGATAGTGAAGCCCATTGTTTTCAAGTATTTGGTCATGTTAAAGAAAGGAAGCTTGTGGAATAGACTTGGAAGTCATTAAATCACCCTGAGGATATCCCACAGATATTCCTCCCAAGAACTAAGGAAAAATCAGCTCCTTCAGTCATGTGCTTAAATGTTAAAGATTATACTAGGAGAGATTAAATTCCTTCCAGATAAGCTTTCCAAGAGTATGAGTGGAATGTATTTGTTTGAAGTCACTATAACTTTTTAGTAACTATAAGAAACTGGCAGGCATCATCACTATTCCCCTCTCATTATGTTTTTTCCTCATCCATATCTAGGACTTTGTGCCTCTCTACCAGGATTTTGAGAACTTTTACACCAGAAACCTGTACATGCGCATCAGAGACAACTGGAACAGGCCCATATGCAGTGTCCCTGGTCCCAAAGTGGACCTGTTGGAAAGAAGGTCCCACGACTACAACTGGACATTCGAGTGAGAACCACATATCTTTTATTCCATTCTGAGCGTTTGTTACATTAACAGTCTTTATGTAATGTTTATTTATGCAGACACTGCAAAGTGAAAGGCCACAAAGGTACAACAGCAAGATAGAATCACTATATGGTTGATGTTCCCTTCACGGACTAGTTCGACCTGTGCTAACACTCTTATCTCCTACACATACAAAGGAAATGGCATGTTTTACTTAAGACAAAAGACTTGGTAATGCTACGGGACAGCAATAATATTACAGGGTTAGGAGTACACTCTTCTGAGCTGACATGAGAAACATTTATATAACCTACCTGTAACAATATTAAAACACAATTTTGTTTGGTCGTACAAAAGAGAGAACTGGCACTAAATGAGAATGGCTTTTGGTCTCATATATCAGCTGACTCATATATTACATACCAAAGTTGGATCGAGAACTAAAAGTTACTTTCATGAACAAACCAACCTGTCATTCATTCATTCATTCATTCATTTTTTTTATTTCAGAAAAGTATATTTAAAATTATTTTAAAAATAATTTATTTGTCTATAGACAATATTAAATTTTTTGATATTATTGTCATGCAGAGAAACAAGTTGTTAAAAATGTGCATTGCATCTTAATTACCCAGTTACTTACTTTTCCAGTTAACTTAAATGGAGCATGAGCCAAGTCTGTTTTCCAAAGTCTTAGCAGCAGTGAGCGCAGAGAACGTGATCTTGTCATTGTGGATTAGATGAGACGAGTGTATGTCATTTGAAATGTAAATCTAAGCAAATCTCTATTTTTATTATTACTGAATCCAGAGAATCCAAATGTGTCTCTTATGGGCACTGGGACTAACTGCAAGTGTCAACAAATCAGATTCCATTTTTTTATTCTTTAGGTTACTTTTATATGTCTTTTTGTTCTTGTTATGCATATAGTATAGATGTGTGTGTAGTCTGTTTATTGCATGCACGTATGTGTGAGGTCAGACATCACACACTGTACTGGACAAAGAAAGTGATGGACTTTACTGCTGCCCAGTCTTTCCATCCACCTCCGTCTAGGTCCTGAGCTTAGGCCTTCACTCATTGACTGTTTCCTCTGTATGATTCTCTTGCAGATACACTGGCCAAGTAGTGCAGGATGTGATTAACTTGGGCTCATATAATTACCTCGGCTTTGCTGAGAACACAGGTCCATGTGCTGAATCTGCTGCTGAGGTCACCACGAAGTATGGCGTTGGAGTTGCTAGCACCAGGCAGGAGATTGGTACAAACACAAAACACACTAGGCCACACTCACCATCACTAGAACTTAACTGCAGTAATGTGTATGAGTGGGTAAAGGGACATCAGAGTGTGGTTTAGCTGTGCAGTGCAAAAACACATTTAGGACATTGAGGGTTCTGGGTTTGTTCTGAATGGGTTATCTGATCAGTTATAATCACTGCTACAACACTCCATTACTCTTTAGTTTCTCTGGGGGACAAAAAACATTGAAAAACACATTTTTAAATGATCAATTCTCCTGCATGGGCTAGGATTATAAATGAAAAAATATGTTTTGAAACGTTTAATCAAAAACTGCTGTAAGATATGGGTAAGCCAACATAAAGATCGTAAATAGAGGATTATGTGTAATAAATAAGTCCAGATATACCAGAGAGTATCAATCTTAAAAAGATTAAACAATAACTGGAGGATGAAGAATTCTCCAACGGTTTGCCTTTTCATTAGACATATGTTTCAGGCCGAGCACGTCTGAGAAGCTCCAGATGAGTCCGGGGGGGCAGTGAAGCAGACCATCTGATTTGCAGATATTTACTTAGTGTCGAACCAGTGAAACCTCTCATCTTACACGGAGAGATTCTCTGCCCACATGTTGATGAAGAGTGCAGTAGTGGCTGCTCCAAGAAGCAGCCAAGAAATATCCTATGTACAGAAGAGGACACATGATCTTGCACTGAGAGACAAATTGATTCCATGAGCTCATGGAAGTTTATTGATGATGGTTCTTGGAAGGGTCGCAGTTTACTGGCATTATGTAACTACAATGTCAAAGTAGTGAAAGAGGTCTTGGAAACGCAAAGATGCATGTCTTTACCTAGTAATGCTTTTACAATGAAATGAAAAAAAGGGGGTCTTAATACGTTGTGAAGCTACCACTGGTCCTTAAGTTCTTGTTGGTATGTATATGAAGATATCTTGTGTCTCTGTATCTAAGGCAACCTGTATAAACACGAGGAGCTGGAGAAACTGGTGGCCAAGTTTCTTGGTGTGGAGTCAGCTATGGCGTTTGGGATGGGCTTTGCAACCAACTCCATGAACATACCAGCACTGGTTGGCAAGGTGAAAAAGGCAGTTCCTCAGTAGCGCTGGGATTCATTCTTGCTGCACACATTACATTCTCTGCTCTAACTCTTCCTTTTTATTCCGCAGTCTTTTTCTCTGCTGCTGTCTATCACTTTACCAATCCCCCTCTTTAATTGAAGCGAATTTCGAGTGTTTTTTCCTGCCTGAACTCCTGTATGTTTGCCAAAGTTGAGTGTACTATCCTGCACTTCCTTTTTAAAAAAAAACACAATCCAACACAAACATTCCATATCAGGTCAGGTCGCACCAAATACAGACACAGAACTTCCCTTTAGAATCTTATCAAGAGGAAACTCTTTCGGTTTACATAGGAGAATAGCTGGAATGTGTGTTAGGGTAAAAAATAACAAAGTACTCAGGCGAGTCTGTTTTGTCACATTGCTGCTGATGCTATTGTTGTTTTTTCACCACAAAGTAGTTTTCTGCTGCTAAGAGCAGTCAGTGGAGAGTGTTAGACTGTTGCCGTATAATCTGCTTTTGCTGATTGTTGTGAAATTATGCACATTTTTTTGGTGGTTAATATTACCAATAATTACATATGCTACAATCAGACCTGTTATTAATATTATCATTGGACAAATTTCTTTTGGTCTCTTAGCAACTGTTACTAAAATACATCTGGACCCCCTGTGACCATTTGTGATTGGATCTTACATCCCCACTATATATGCAAATACACCCAGGCGTCATGTCTGCTCTGTTCTGTTCATTATGTTGTTTTGAATACGTCTGGCCTCACCACACCCTTTGAACCCAATCTAGTCCACAGCTCCCAGTATGGGGACTGCTAATTGTTAGTAATTAATGTCGGTCTGGTGTCCTGCAGGGCTGTCTGATTCTGAGTGATGAACTGAACCATGCCTCACTCGTCCTGGGAGCCAGACTCTCTGGGTCCACCATCAGAGTCTTCAAACACAACAGTGAGTCAGTGTTTACAGATGGGTCCTAATATCACTGTGTCTCCTGACTACTTTTATAGCTCCATTTATTTCCTCCGCCGTTTAAGGTTTTAATTCCATTAATGCTTAGTCATCTAAAGGATTATATTGGCTCTTATAGAACGGGAGACACACACACACCTTCTAATGGGGTTTTTTTTTGTGTATATAATTAGTGATGATCTGATAATCTGAATATTGTCATATCGAGTGAACAGTCAGGTCTGAGACACTTATATAAAGATATGGCATCAGAAACCTTTGTTTTTTATATCATAGCTGGCACATATGTGTGCCAGCTATTGCTATTGCAACCTTGTAGCCATTGGCTTCCTGCTGATAAGCAAAACTCCCCACCTAAACACCGTAACCAGTTTATCTTTATTTATTTTTTGTTTGTGCCCCTCAGCATGTTTGATAACTTCATTTGGTCTTGTTTGCCACAGATGAACCAGTTTCACAAGTACCGTACACTTTTTGTTGTTTTTTTTTATTGCTGTTTCAGAAGAGTTTAACTATAGGTAATGTGCTAAGACCAAAAACAACTTTATTGATGAATCATAAGATGACTGGTTTGGTTTTTGTCTTTCAGATATGCAGAGCCTCGAGAAACTGCTAAGAGAAGCCATAGTTCATGGGCAGCCCAGGACTCATAGACCATGGAAGAAGATTCTCATTGTGGTGGAGGGCATTTATAGGTAATTTATCCATTTTACTCACCAGATCGATGCTGTAAGATATTTTGTTCAGGGGCTGAAAGCATTCAGATGTTTTCTGTTGTTTTTTGTTCATTCTTGGCTGTTTTAGGTTTACTGAAATGGTGAAGTTGGCGACAGCACTAGGATTAAATCCAAAAGTGCAATGTGTCATAGGCTAAATGAATGAGTGCAGTAAAAGTTCCTTTTTTTCCAAAGATCAAATGATTTCCTCTCTAGTTTCAACATGAACACTGGCTAACTGAACTATGTATGAGGCAGAGGCAGGTAAATGCTGTGGATCAGTTCTGCACTGACCGAAAAGAAAGTTTGCTTTTCAAAATGGAACTGTCAAATTAAATCTAGTATGGTATCAAGAACTAGTCTGTTTGATAGCATGTCAGGAAGGGTCTTAGACAAACACAACTTGTCCAAAGAACTTCTGGAATGAGCACTGTTTCTATTCTGAGTCTTCATTTGGTCCCATTAGTTCAGCAGCAGCAGCAGCAGCAGCATCACTCTTGGGGCTGAATGTGTGATTGACCAAGCTGATTCAGGGCTCAGATATGTTTGTCCGACAAATTAAGTCTTCTCAGCAGCTGAAAGGTCCCAGCACTTGGACACTGAATGGGGAATATTTGACCCTGGCTTGTCAGTGAAAAAATAAACATGAAGACATCAGGACATTTGTTTGACAGCTACTCAAACATCTTCATTTTTGCTTTTCCTCCCTGCAGCATGGAGGGCAGTATTGTCCGCCTGCCAGAGGTGATTGCCCTGAAGAAGCGCTACAGGGCTTACCTTTACCTAGACGAGGCCCACAGCATAGGGGCCCTGGGGCCAAGAGGGAGGGGTGTAGTCGATTACTTTGGCTTAGATCCCTGTGATGTGGACATCATGATGGGCACATTCACCAAGAGCTTTGGTGCAGCAGGGGGATACATCGCAGGCAAACGGGTGAGAATGATGGATTGCGTGTTTATTTCATGGTTATTTTTTATGTGAAGTCAGAGTTGGACGAAAGACAGCACACAAAAATATAAACAAAATCTAAGCGACCAAGTCACTAGATATACAGACCATAGTTTACCACCTCAGCAGCTCAGTGTAACTTGAAGACCAACATTAAATGCTCTCTGAATTAAAAGGATGGTGTGCACTAAAGGCAAACGTGACAGTGTCATATGACAGTCTGACACCTGTCATCCCAGCTATGTGGACTGACAGCCTCGCAGTTCATCTCTGCTGCATTGCTGAGTTAATTGTCCCATTTCATTACACTATCACTGCAATCACTGCTTTTTTTTGCACAACAGCAGCCTTTCATCCCAGTGAATAGCTGAAAACACTGACATCTTCATCAGGTGTAAATAATGTTTTATTGCTACTCGTCCCCGCATCTCATGCCCATACAGTCTGTGCCAAACCGTGTAGTTAAAGTCAGTGAGTGCACTGCAGCAACTGGGAGGCTGATGGAGTGTCTCTGTGCACAGCTGCCAAACATCTACCAGTATTAGGGTAATATCTGTGAATTGCTGCTACAAATAACCTGGGTTACCCGCTCCTCTGAACTGCATCAGTCTCTGCATGCAAATCAGTCACACTGATCAACCTGTGTTCCACTGTATTCCATGTTTCACTTGTAATTTTAAGGATTCAACTCACTCCATATGAGTGAGAACACTGTGCCCAGCACTAGTCCCATAGAGAGCTAAACCCTCTATAACTGTAAGAATGTAGTATTCTTTTAAGAGCAGTGTTGTTCATGCATATTTAGTGACACTTTGTGTGTGTGTGTGTCTCCTGGCTTTAGGAGCTTATAGAGTACCTGCGTGCCCACTCCCACAGTGCAGTATATGCCACCTCCATGTCTCCTCCTGTGGTGGAACAAATCATCACTTCTATGAAGTGCATTATGGGAGAAGATGGCACAACAATAGGTAAGTCCTAGCTGATGTAACAGTTTTTATTGATAAAAGTGGCCAAATGGGATAAAACACTATTTTTACAAAAAGTTATGTCTTTATGACTCAGAGACAAAGGAATTTAGTCTCTGAGGCATAAAGGTTCTAATGTCATATTTGCATGACATCAGAGACATTCAATTTGCATTTGTCACACAAAAGATTCAAAGTCACAGGAGTCTGTATTTAGGGAACTATCATATATGATAAGCATGTGGTGTAATATAAACAATGTACCAATTCTGACAGACATAAAAAGTCAGAGTCAGATTTGTCAAATAAAACAAACCTCCTTTTTTGGGTGTCCTGTCACAAGTTATGCTTAATAAAGGTTTTTATTAAAAAGGCATCCGTTCTTTAAAAAGCTGACCTTGCTTCCTACAAACTCCCCTATTGCCACAAACAATCCATTTTAAAGTTACAGTAATGACATATTAAAGGATGTAGTGGAGCAGCCTATGAAAAGGTCAGGCTTTATACTCTTCGGATGGATAAAGGAACATGGGTTGATTAAAAGCTTAGGGGTGAAAATAGACTTAGAGAGACAAACACTCGACTTGTATTGATGGAATCAGCAGAGAGCACTGCATCATGGCATCAAGAATATTGGACAAAGGAGGCAAATCAATCAGAAAATGTTCAGGGGAACTCGATTAAGACAATAATGACATTAAGTTTAATAAAATGAACAAAAAAAACAACCTCCTCTCAAGAACCTAATGAATTCACAGCACAGCCTGCACTTGAGAATTTATTACAGCAGCGCTGCATCAGTTAGATCCCAGTTGCTGTAATTCTCACTATTTCCCAGCAGGTGTCAGTGGAAACCAGTAAAATCTAAGATGACTTAATGATTACCTCATCCTGTATACGGTATTCTGCAAAGAGAGAGAAGAAGCTAGAGTGTTAGATGAACGGTAGATTATAATAATTTCTCCTCGTCCTGTGCATGCTTCCATCTTCTACACAGGCCCTGGCTAGTCTGTTCAGACATCTACAATCTAAACCTTATAAATTAACCTAACCATTTGGATGCTTTCCAGACCTGGACGCAGCTCCAACCTGACCTCAACAAGTTCATTAGAGTTATGTGTTATTACCTACTGTCACAGGTATGAATGTGTCCATAAGGAGAGGCCTAGTAACAATAAATACAAAAATGATCACATTTACACACACAGACACCACCCATAAGGTGATGTGCACAGTTGGTGGTGAATTTGTTTTTAATCTCAAAAAATGTGTTGTTGGTATTGGTATTGGGTTGTCTTTGCAACAGCCTGTCTGTAATAGTTCTGTGTGACTTTAGATTTTAGATTGAACAGAGTTTGTTGCCTAGTATTTGATGCAGCCATCACTTTTCAGAGAGAACACAGACGTCACCTCTGGGGAAAGAAACTTATTACAGGCAAACGAAAAACTTCATCTCCCCATGGTGCCCGGCTGATTTCTCATCCTTATCAGAAGAATGCCATTGTTTTCAGCTGCTTGTCAAACAGTTTTTGCTTTGAAAGCAGCAGCATCCTGGTAAAGTCTGGTAAAGTAATGTTTAAAAAAATGTTCATTTCTAACCAAATTTTTTATTTCTAACCAATATTTGTATCCATCAAAACACACAGTTTCCCCTTGGGGACCCAGGCTAGAATAGGTCCCCAGCACCCCCCTTGCTGATCGTAAGGGGGGTGATCTGTCTGAGAAGCTTATGAGACTGTGTGCATAACATGCACATTAAAATGACCCAGTAAAAATAGTGGTTATCACACCGGAACTTAAGTAGATGATCATAACATGCACAGTACAGTATATTCTTCATATCAAACACAACTGTCAGGCCGATATATAAACAGGACCCAGGAGCAGAGACTCGTTTCACAGTCTTTATTAAATACAATCTCTTTTTCCAGAGTGACAAATGCAGAGCTATGAAACTTGACCAATCTCTCTTTTAACCTAAAGCTACTATAGAAGTACAAAACACAATATCTACAAAAAAACGCTCCAGAAGGGAGGAAAAACTAACAGACTAAGGCAAAACTAAGGCTATGACAAGAAAACATAAACTATGAAAATTACAAACAAAAACTCACTCTTAAAGAGGAAAATCGACTCACGGACTGCGATTGCAAAGACTATGGCTTGGAAACAGAATGCTCGTGATATCTGGTCAACGGACAAAGACACACTGGCACAAGACAAAGGGAACGCCGACTATTTAACACATGAAGGTAAGGCGAACAGGTGGAAACAATCAAGGCGGGGATGACAATCAGACCAGCGGGAAACACATGAAGGGAAGTGGGAAGTGACCTAAAACGGGAGGCGAGTAGGGTTACAAAATAAAACAGGAAGTCACATGACAACACAGACAAGACATGACAACAACATGAGTACGATTAACATGTACGTAACCTCCTTATGACGTGCAGGCTGTGACCGTGTCAGACAGCTGGCAGAGAACACGGTCTATTTTCGCAAGAGGCTTCGAGAACTGGGTTTCATCATCTACGGCAACAAGGACTCTCCTGTTGTACCCATGATGCTCTACATGCCTGCAAAGATAGGGTGAGCGCACCCCCACCCCAGAGTATTTAAACCAAACAATCTCATAAATAATACAACTGGACTCTATTTTATAACTCTGATAACTTTATTATCATTGCCATAAAATAAGTTCAAAATCAGTTCATTCATTTCAAATATGAACTTGTGCCTTTGTTTTTCTGAGATATAATTATTTGAAGTGAAATGTGGGAATTTAATCTTTTCTCTCATTTCATTTCTTCAGTGTATCAGAACTTGGTTGTGGCTGATAGCCTTTCTGATTTAAAACGAGTTTGGTTTAGTGGGTATGTTATAGAATTTATATCCTATTCGATCGATTTTAAGATCAATACGGTGAAAGCTGATTGTGGCGGTTTTTTGACCGAGTTTTTGAATGTCTTTTTTACATAAGTTGAAAAAAAAAAATCAGAAGGATGCATAGAAAAAGATAAGGGCCCCTTCCCTCCCTTCTACAAAATTAGAGTAAGTTTCTGTACATGATCACAACAGGACGTGTGCTGTTGTCATCATGTCGCTGTCCCGTTTGTCCCACCAGAGCGTTTGGGAGGGAGATGCTGAAGAGGAATGTCGGGGTGGTGGTTGTGGGTTTTCCCGCTACGCCCATCATCGAGTCCCGGGCGCGTTTCTGCATCTCCGCCGGCCACACAAAAGACATGCTCGACAGGGTGAGTCTCAGTAGTCCTCACTGCTGAAGGACGTGCTCTTACAGAAAAACAAACATCTCTTACTCAAAAGCCTGATCGCCTGAGAAAAGGACAGATGCCACTGCACAGCTCAGACATGGCGAGTCCTGAGTCCCTCCCTCCCCTCTCTGTGCCTGTGTCTGACATGGTTATAATGGAGGCCTGTCAACAGACGACATCTGCCTTTCTGGAGAAGCTAAGTTGAAGATGAGTCCATTCAGAAAGTCATTGTGTTACGGAACATAAGCGCAGAGCTTTGATTGGTCTTTGCAACGCATCAGAAAGCTGCTCCGCTTTACTGAACTCAGTTCACTGCAGAGCCGACTGCTCTTCCTGCTCCACTTTCTCACAGCCCTTTTCTTACCTGGACATCACCATAGATCATTACATACAGTGTTTTCCTGCGTTTCACATGTAATTGAGTCAGCTGAGCCTGAAGGAAAAATCCAATAGATAAATAGATAGATAGACAAATAACTGCAATACGTGCTGTCAGTTTAGGACAGTAATCAGCTCCTGTTTGATATTTAACGTTGATTTGCGTGTTTTTCTTTTTAACCTTTGTAACCTGCTTGTCACTCATAACACACTGATCCCTATGCTGTTGTCCTTTCATGTCATTGACAGAACCGATATTGTAGCTATAAATACAGAGCTGAGGACAGACGGGGAGGACTTTATTGAGGGCACTCTGTGGTTAAGTGGTCTGATGGTCCCATTCAGGTGCTTAATGCACACAGAGTCAATGATAAGGCAGGGATGGAGATGAAAAGACACATTTAGACTCATTTGTCTTTGGAGCTCCCTCAGCTCTACGGAGCATTTTAGCATCGTTTCGATGGTTTTATTTTTATTCTCTAGTTGGCTCCTCCACATTCTCAACAGACACACTAAGACTGTGCAAGTTGTTTTCTGGAGCTGTGTCACAAGTTACCGTAAATTCCGGACTATAAGCCGCTACTTTTTTCCCACAGTTTGAACACTGCGGCCTATAATACGGTGCGGCTAATACATGTTTTTTTCATGGGGCGATACACTAATTGTGCCATGGTGCATACATTGTGCCACCATATGTCGCTATAACACCACGCTAAACTAAGAGTTTATTATGGCGAATTGCCTTTTGTCCCTCTTGACACACCGTAGGGGTTGAGACCCCCCCCTCCCCCGCCGGCCGGCCGGCCATTTTACATAGGTAAACACAGCTGTGGAGGTGCCGGCACTCTGCAGCACTGAGAGCGCTTCACAGTCAAACTGATACGTTTGATGAAGCGGTTTACATTTAGTTGTGTCCCATTTCAGGGTTTTACATTCTCTGTCTCTCTGCAGCGCTGAGAGAGAGAGCGAGCGCTCAGCAACTCTTCCAGTGTGAAGTCTGTACGTATTTACGGGGCAAACCGCTTAATCCGAAACAAGGAAGTTCACGGGAGATGTTTCTTAACTAGGAAAACGACGTAATTCGCCACCAACGTAATTAGAGGACCCCCTGTATCTCATACAACGGGGGACACATGCGGCTTAAAATCCGGTGCGGCCTATAGAAGTACAAAATTGTTTTTCTTTCTAAAATTGGAGCGTGCGGCGTATAATCAGGTGCGCTCTGTAGTCTGGAATTTACGGTAGTTATATGTTACATCTCACAAGTCCTTCCCGGTAACCACATAACAGTGTTTAACCTTTCACTGTGTCGTTGTGTTCGTCTATTTGATATGTACACATTTTATCCTGTGACTGTATATTTCATATACTCTCATTTTTAATGATGCTTCCAAGATAAAGTTTTTAAAGTACTGAAGTTAGTAGTCCTGTCAGTTTGTGGGTAAATGTTTGTGACTAAATCTGAAGCGACGGCTGTGCCCTTCCATACAGCTGGTGTTTTAAAAGTGCCCTTCACGTTGACAGCTTTCTTATTGTATACAAATGTGTCCACAGGCTCTGAGTGTCATCAGCGAGGTAGGAGACCTTCTTCATCTCAAGTACTCCAGACACAGGATACAGCCGTCTCTGGCACGGCCGTATGATGACAGCGTGTATGAGGACATTGACGACTGATGGACCACTCCCATGTGGCGTGAACCTCAGCCACACCAGAGAATACACAACGGGTCAGGATGGATCACAAGTCTTCCACAAGGTGTCCCCTTGTCACTAGCTTTCCATAATGCAACCTGCCCCCACCCTCCAATAAGAGGAAAACATTTTAAAAAGTCATGTAATCCTACTTTGCCTTACCTAGCTGTGCAGAGGGTGTGGCACACACACACACACACACACACACACTGAAAAATAGCACATTTGCTCTGCCCTGTGTACTTGTTATTGATTTTTTTTTCTCGGTACAGTACTTTGTAGCATTTGTCGTGTGTATTTGGAGTGGACACTTGTCAGCTTTCCAAAAATCCCTGAAACGTAGAGGTTCTGGTCTATTGTTCATATTATGAATCTAAAGTTAGATTGCTTTTAATCTACATGAAAAGGATTTGGCTGAATTTTTTAGACTCTTCTTAGTTTAATCATTGGAAATTTAAAATTCACATCTGAGGCTCCTTCTGTTTCCACAGGCTGTGGTGTCCCCATCTATTTGACTCTCTGTCACTCTCTGTTGGGAGAAGTGACCTCCAACAATCATACTGTTGTGCAAACGGGTCTTGACCAAACTTGTCTAATCACTGTTTTGATCACATTATTCTGTTGTCATTTCATCCTTGCTTCCTTTACCTTTCCTATAGTTCTATCAGCATTGTTTTATGCAGGGATGATGCTGAGAAATGCACTGACTCGTTTCAAAGCAATAGATTTTGGAAATATTTTGGATGATAACATCTATCAAAATCAACACATCTTTTTGTATGATTGAATATATATATATATATATATATACACACACACACACATATCACTCAGGTCAGCTCAGAAATCAACAAAAAAAAAAGATAATTATCTCTCCAGGCGAATCCAGAGAATACTATAAAGACTAGACCAGTATGGCTTCAGCTCAGCATAGCTTTTTATTCCCTGCGTTTCCACGTGCTCCCTCATGAGCCTGTTACTAATAACCTCATTACTTTGTAGTGATGTTAATGCCTTGTAAAACAAAGTTTTATCTCTCTGCTCTGTCACTAATAACCTGTGATTGTGAATGTGCGAGTGTGTATGTGTGTTGCTGCACTTTTTCTTTGCATTTTGTCCACTGGCACTCCTGTTTTTTGGCCTCTAAATGTTATCGTACAATATGCTCACACACGTGCGTACAGCTACACTAATATGTGTGCACACAGGTAAATATTGTGTAACCACTCGCTCATTGTAATTATGCATGTACATGTGCTCGGCATTGGCCTATGTGACCTTTTTTTAATGATGTGATAAAAATCAGCTTCATTCAGGGGAATGTGTGTTTTAAGTTTTCTGCCCCGGGTCGAGGGAAGTTTTACCGTTTCTTTTTTCTTTCATATCGCTGTTGATCTGTCACTGTAAATGCAATATGCTCGTATAATGTGCCATATGAATACATTTAGTTTTTTCACTGTTGAGTCCGAAAACCTCAATCTTCCAAACCAGACTGTCCATAAGCTGAAAGCAAAGAGCGACATGTTGGACTTAATGATGTATTTGTAAAGTGTGCAGACAGGAGACGCCATGAAATGATATTAAACGCAGGCATTGAGAATGTATTGTCATATAAAAACATAAGACCCACAACCCAATAGCCAAATGTCTCATTTATCATTCAGCTATCAATGTCAACTAGAGCTGTACAGGTTTGATCAGTAGTTAACAGCATGTACTATTAATATTATACAAAACTGCAGTATGTTAATCCCTGACCATCAATGAAATCACATTTGTCTTGAAGAAGAAATGAAATACTTCATGCCTTTTAAAGGTCTGGGAGCTTTGTGGGTGGAAGTCCATGATATGCCATTAAAGACACACCCACCAATTTATACAAAGTTTATCTAGTTTCACTGAAAAGAAGCTGTCAACACCATTTGGTTTATATTGATGTAGCCAGTGAAAGATAGTTACTGCGATTACAGGCAGCTTTTAGTCTTCAAAACACCCGAGTGTGCCAATAACAGAAGCGGTCATTCAGTGGCTGAGTCATTATATATCAGTGACACAGTGCCTTTGCAGCAAATGGCTTTCTAAGAATTCTGAGTGTCATTACACTGAAGGTTGTTTATCTTTACAGTCTTATGTATCATTCTTTAACTACTTGTTCTTCAGCTTCTCATATGATCAGCACCCGCTGTGATCTCTATTGACAAAGTACCAATTACTTGCTCGTAGAAAAGTCACTATCTGGGCAAAGGATTATTACTGTATGTAAAGTGACACCCATGCTAAAGATATGTCATTAAAACAATAAACACAAAGCTGTTTCTGTTTTCTCACCATGTTGAACAGAATATAGAACCTGGTACACATTTATTTCATCACCCAATAAATCCCATCATATAAGAACCAGTTTCACAGTCTTTATTAAATACGATCTCTTTTTCCAGAGGGACAAATGCAGAGCTATGAAACTTGACTAAACTCTCTTTAACCTATAGCTACTATAGAAGTATCAAACACCAACATCTACAAAAAACGCTCCAAGAGGGAGGAAAAACAATCTGACGAATACAAAACAAAGGCTATGACAAGATAACATAAACTATGAAAACTACAAACAAAACTTACTCTTAAATATCTGGTCAAAGGACAAAGACACACTGGCACAAGACAAAGGGAACGCAGACTATTTAACACATGAAGGTAAGGGGAACAGGTGGAAACAATCAAGGCGGGGATGACAATCAGACCAGTGGGAAACACATGAAGGGAAGTGGGAAGTGACCTAAAACGTGAGGAGAGTAGGGTTACAAAATAAAACAGGAAATCACATGACAACACAGACAAGACATGACAGTTTTATGTGAGATGTGTGTGTGTGTTGATATTCAGCAGATTTAATTCGTAATAGCAGTAACATTAAAAAGGGGTGTGGCTTTGTGTCAGTGATGAATGTGACTGCAGCTAGATACACTGCATATAACTAATGGGGACCACTATATAACATGACTCATTTGTAACAGACATATGTCTGTAACAGACATTTGTGCCATATGTACTGTTGTACCAAGCATCACTTAACCTCTTAACATTCACCACCAGTACAAGTCACAGTCAGTAGTAGATGCCCTTCCTTACAGCTGTGGTAATACAGTATGTTTTTTTTTTTTCTTTTCGGAGCAGCAATGTAGTCATCTTTAAAATCACAGCAATAAAACCATCAGAGGTGGTCACACCCCACAGACGTTCCCTCTCCCTCCATTACCACGTGACCCACCCTGGACAATACTTTTCCAACCCGAGCTATTCATGACCCTGCTCCAAAACTTTGGTTTCCAATATGGAGATCATTTCCTTTCAAAGTGAACGGCAAACCTGCTAAAAACCAGAAAGTGAGATTTTCATGTTAAAGCATCTTGGCAATGCAAAGAGGCAGAAAGTTGGAATAGTATTTGAGCCGAGCTCAGCAAGAG
>JAFBJQ010000210.1:235697-422487 GCA_016785345.1 Trinectes maculatus | reverse complement strand
GATAGATTCATGTATACAAAGGATACATTATACAAACATGTCTATCATCTCTTCACTCCTGTACTTTACTATTTAGAAAAAAAACTGCTTGCTGGGTAATGAAGGCTTGTTGGATGCCTCCTATTTAGACAGCAGTGGGTAAATATGTAATTATGTTTTTTCAGTGCAACACAAATAAATGGGGAATTGTGGCATCGTTGTTGTGACTTATTTTCACTTTATTTTACAAGACAGCAAGCCTTGTAGTGTTGTAATTTAATGCTTGGGTGTGAATTCAAATCACCTTTAGAAATCAGAGGTTTAAAAGTCGTCCGTTCCACCAGTGTTCTTTTGAACAAACTATTGTGTGTACTTTACTGGGAAATAACAAAATACAGAACAGCAAAGTAAGCAGCATATACATCTTGTACTGTCTGTTGTCAGCAGACAAAAGAAATTCATTAGCCTTTAAGTTATCATAAATCAGTCTATCATAAAATCTTACAATACAAATCAACCACATGTATAATTGTCCCATAATGATTTAATTATGTAATTGCACCATTGTTGCTATGTATTATTACATTATTACAGTATTATTACAGCCACACAAGATTGAAACAGGTCAGTTTGAATTTGCAGATCATTAGAAATGTTGACATGTTGCAGAACTGCAGATTTTAGTTCTATATTTGGGTGTGAAAGGAGAAATTTATTTCATTGTCCTTGTGGGTTGTTGAAATTATCAGACCAACAATAACTCAGGCTTCTAGGTTGATTTATTTTTTACATGTTACAGTCGTAGAATGTATATGTGGCAGTGCATCAGTGGAGAAATTGTGCAGAATGGCAAGATGCCTTGTGTTGAATGTATCTGTTGTTATTCAAGGAGCTTGGGGAATTATCAGGAATATCTGTCCTGATGCTTTCAAACCTTAAAGTTCATGGACAGAGCCATGAGGATCAGGCAGTTTCTGCATATCACAGTTTTGAATGAGACTGAAGTAAAACATTACAAACTCCTCATAGTTCTTTTTGGAAATCCGTTCGTTAAGGCCATGATATCTAAGAAAAAGGAAAAAAATATTTAGTACCTTTCCTTCATAGCTCACTAAAAAGAGGCAAATAAATTCCCTTCATTTGACTGCTTGAACAGTACAAATAGGTCACAACATTACATCACAAGTTTGTGAATTAAACATGCAGAGAGCTCTTTTGACCACAAAGTAGATTTATAATTAAACAGTTATTACACAGTGCAATGGGTTATTTATAATGACTGCAGCAGTTCTTGATGAGACCTCCCCTCCGACTATTTATATTAAGCATTGGACTACATAGGCTGCAAGTGTTTCTCGATTCTTACCTCACAATATCACCTGGTGTTAAAAATGCAGGTGCGAAACGATAAGTATCCTTGGTCACATCTTTAAAATGCCGACTGTCTGTGTTCCCAACACAAACACCTTAAACACATTTACACATTAGTAAAAACAATCAGTGTTATCTAGAAATGAAATTTTAAAAAATGTGCAATTAATTCTGAACTCTACCTGGACTAAGTGTAATTGTTGGAAACATCTCAAACAGAGTTTTCTTTATGATCTGAAAGCCAAAGGACTTTTCATCTGAGGAGCTGACAGGCAGAGGGTCAAACCCATCAATGAGCTCTATCTTCACTCGCTCATCCCCCACAACAGAATGGATGTGGTCCAGTGCCTGGCGGACACAGCGCTCATTTTATTTAACACAGAATGTTTATGGTGACATTGAAAATTCTAACTATACCTCTTGTAGTGACTGTGCTGAGTGGATTCGCATGTTGACGTAAGCTTCAGCAAGGGAAGGGATGACATTTATCTACAAGGTGGATAAGATTTATCAAGAACAACTCAAATTGCTTGCAATCTAAATTTGAGTATATAATATTCTAATTGTAAATGTATATAATATTCAAATATTTCTTAATAACTGTACCTTGACCCCTGCTTTAAACATGGTTACTGCTGTAGTCGTCCTTACAAAACTACTTGTGGCTGGTTGTCTTTCCAGTATTCTGGAACACAAAACATATTAAACAGATTTATTCCAAAAAGTCAAAGGGCAACACAATTAATGAATTTTAGGTCATAATTACCTGCCAAGGAGTGGAGAAAACAGCCAAAGATTTGACATTAAGAACTTCATTGGAAGCTTGAACTGAAGACAAAGTGAATGAGTCTAAATCTAAAATGATAAAAACCGTGAGGAATTTTTAAAAATGCAGTTGGTTCTCCTTACCTTATGGGCCAGGTGTTCAAATGTTGCATGTTCAGGCCCATATCCAAATAACCTTGGCATTGGATTCTCCTCTATCCTGGGGAAAGAGCAAGTTTCTTGTATACAGAGTGCAATAAATGGAGTGTATATTCAAACATATGGTGCAAAGTAAACATAAAGACTGATTAAAATACAAAACATTCTATCTTCATTTAACCTTTTCACTGCAGCAGCCAAGATACCAATGCAGGTCTCTTTGGGAGGCACTGAGGAGTGACCTGGGGGCATGGACACACTCAGCCTTATGTTAGCGGAGCCCTTTTCAGTTACACCAATTCTGTAAAAAAAATCATAAAACACACAATGTTGAGCTACACAACTTAACATGCAATTTCTAGATTTGATTGCTATCTTGCAAAATCAGTGTTGAACTTTCTACAAAGAAAAATATGCAAATCAAAGATGATTTAAACTCATGCTGAGTTGTCAGCAACATCCAAACATGGCAGGTTCTTACAAAGCAGTAGGTCCTTCAAAAAGACCTGGGAATCCATCAAATATAAGCAGGCCCTCATCAAGGACAAAAGACAGATGCACACCACGATTTTTCAGCACACGCACTATATTCATTGCCCCCTTGTACCCACTGACCTGAAAAAATAGGAACAAAAATGCTCAGATATAAATATTTAAATGTAAAATTTTAAGTGCTAAATATGGTCATATTTTCATGAGAGTTGTAAAAATACTTCTTCATCATGACCAAGAGCTATGTAAAATCCTCTGCGGGGAGTGTAGCCTTTTCTTAGCAAGTATTCCAGTGCCTGAAGCATTCCCTGGAAGAAATACAATATATATTTGTCAATAAGTAAACAACTCTTTTCCATCTAAGAGCAAGATCAGACTATTACTAACTATTACTAACTATTCTCTCACCATTACAGAGCTCTTGTCATCTAAGGTCCCTCTACCGTAGATGAAGCCATCAATCTCCTTGGCAGAAAATGGCGGCGCCTCCCAGTCATCGGACTCTGAGGCAGGTACCACATCAATGTGAGCCAGCAGCAGATATGGCAGCAAGTCAGGCTGTGATCCTTCCACCCAAAAAAGGTGGCTATAGTTGGCCACCAACTCGTGCTGAACCAGGCTCGAAGAGAAAATTGTTGGGAAAGCTGAAACAGGGAGAAGAATGCAAGTAGATCTGAATTTTAACACTCAGTTCAGTTTAATGAGAGTGAGAGGCTCTGTTGTCTGTGAAAATAACCCTGAAGGTACTTTAATAGTCAACTAATTGACCATACCACTTACAAAGCTTAAGAAATTTAGATTTAAAAAAAAACTTTTAAAAAACTTAGCAAACAAAAAAAATACATGTTAGTAGCAATATTCCATTTTTAGCATTAGAGTTCAGATGAATCAATCTATCGATTGAAAATGCTATCCTGTGTCTTGTGACTGTTTTGGATTCTGTTTTATTTTCCTGGGTTGTGTTTTGCTTTGTGTTTCCCCCTCTGTCATCTCTGCAGCACGTGTGTGGCTGGAGGCGGGGCTGACTCCTCCCGGTGGCAGCTGACGAGGCACACCTGTTTCCTATCTGGTGATCAGGTGCCCTTTAAAAAGAGGGGCCTAGCATCACTTCGATGCTGGATTTTTCCTAATCACAAGGTATTGTGCTTAGTGACGCTCGTCTTGTTTTCGCTTGTGTATTTGCTGCTCTCTTTTGTACTCAAGTGTTTTTGATTGTGTGTTACTTTTCTTTAGTTTGCTGTCTTGTCTCTGAACCTGAGGTCCAGCTCAGTCTCCACCACGCTACGTTTTTGGTCTTCACTCTACAGAATGTAATGCTTCGTGTTGTTTTTTGTTTGAATTAAGTTTTTGACTTAAACCCTTATTTTATACTTAACCCCTTGCCTGTGTGTTTCTTGGAATCCAAACATTGTTTAAATCTAACAATTTGTTCAGAAACTATTATCAAAATATTTAGGCCAGAATTACCCACCAAGCAAAGCAGCTCGCAAAAAAAAGGAAATGGCATTAAAAATTCAAACAGTTATGGTACACTCTCTTCATCAGTGTTAACTGTTTGATCGCTGTAGAATTTCAGGATTTAAATGGCTCAAGGCTTTCTTCTGAAAATACATTATACGTTGCTGTCAAAACAGAATAACTAGATCATACACGTTGCCATGCCTCTCTCGCCCAATGGGTGGCAGAAAAAAAATAAACGTTCATTTCAGGAGGAAGGACTGTGGTGGATGCGGTCACCATGGTAACCGCACACTCCCTCAAAAGTTGCGACATCTTTTGCATGGCGCTGTGTGATAAAACTGCGCCTTTCAGTATGTCCTTTTATCGAGACCTTTGCGATAATCGTGTTATCTAATCGGCGTTTTTATGAGCCAACACCTGCCAGGTGGATTTATTATCACAGCAAAGGAGCAAGTGATCCCGAACAAACACTTAAAATGTATTTGTGAACCCCAAAAAATGAGGAAAAATCGACCTTTTGTGCTCATAGGGATGGTCTTAGGTCTTGGGTGAAAAACAAAAAATGTTGCGTTTATTATTTTTACAGTGCATTGCATAAACTTAGCACAATGCGCCATCTGATGCCTGCTGAGTCCGTCTGACACAGCAGCTACATCTATGGCGCTATAGCTAACGTTAGCTAACAAATTAAAATGTCCTGTTTACGTGTCTGGCATGACACCGTCGTGCCAACTGGTAAACGTTAGCATGTGGTCAGAGTAAGCTAGCACTAGGATACTAGCACTCCTAGCCTCGACGCTATCTGACACTTGTTATTGTGTAACGGGGGTAACAGGTTTACCTTTCCGGAGGAAACTGCTGAATTCGAGCAGCGCGGTGGTGTTGCTCTCTTCCAGGGAGAAGGACACGGTGGGGATCCGGACAGCGTCTTTATAGACGCAGGGAGAGACACACGCTGACTGAGGAGGGTTGTCGCCGTTTCATCACATTACATTATTTTCAAGTATGTTCCGGACATATCTGGCACAAACATGACCCCGCTCACCTTTGAAATTGGCCAGAAGCTCCTCTCTCTGCTCGGACTCTATGACAAGCGAGATGTTTTTCGTCTTCTCCCACTGAGCGAGTTGAAGACCGACATTTACGTCCAGTGAGAAAGTCCTTATTAATGCTACAGCAAATAACACGGCGACTGTGAGGAGGACGCCACTAAATGCCAGTTTTATGATATTGAATATTTTGATCTTTGACCCTGTCAGAACCATTGTTGACCAGACGCTGAGAACTCGTTCACACTCACTGGTCATATGGGGATTTTTCAACTGGAGCCACCTGCTGGTGTGAAATCAGAGAGTCACGCCCCTTTATGAACTGTTTACTAAAGGGGCGAAGGTACACAGACCATAAGAGACCGTAACATCAAGTATCATTGTTTACAACTTAATAAAGTATGATACAAAACTTTATTGATATTATTTAAATGTTTGTTTTAAAAAATGTACATCAAAGACACACTATAACATCAGTTTCTTTAAAAGGCACAATCTGTTACAAACAAATTAGTAATTTTTACATTAGAAAAAATATTCAGATTGGTGAGTTATGCCTGAGCAAACCATGAATGTAAAATTGGATTTTAAGGTTTGCTCCTACACAGACACACAAACAAAAGTGAATAACAAAACTGCTTCCAATGACAATGACTCCCAAAGGACAAACAAAGACAAAGACATAAAAATAAAGTCAGTGTTCACAGTTAAAATAAATGACACACTGCTGCTTGGATCCAGAAAGTGCCAGTGTTTCCTGTGCCTCAGTCTGAAACCAAATGCCCTCGTCACTGTCTGACCCCGGGTTCAGACCCACCGGTGATGTCGTAAACAGACTGAATGGAGTCCTCAAAACAAACATAGATGACATACAGGAAGCACGACATGATCAGGAAGAACAAAATCTGTACGTGGATGGGCACAAGGCGACGCTTGATCTCTTTCCTCTCCGCGGTCGTGGGACTCACAGGAGTGTCCGGGTACAAATACTGAACAGGTCTCCCTGCTGCCCCCTTGATGGGCCTCCGACAAGTGGCACTGAAAAGGCATTGGAAAGGCAGCGATGACCCAACCACAGAACTACAACCATGTGTATTCATTTCTACAATAAAAATATTTCTGTAGATGTTAGATCGCTAGAAGTAGAATAAGGACACTTACTGGATCCTGGTGGGAGTGGTTGCAGCAGGATACAAGTCCTCAAGATTATTTTTTGCAGGCTCCTGGCAAAGAAAGAAAAGAAAACTCACACCAAGCAAAAAAAAGTGTCCCTGACAGCAGCGTCACAAAAACCCAGGCCCCCGTCAGTCAGGCAGAAATGAAGGAGTGATATGAAGAGTGATGTAATAACCTGAGCTCTTATTATATCGACAAAGAAAAATGAGAAACTTGAGAATATTGTGTATGATTATCGTGCCGATTATACGTTCATGTTGCTTGAAATGAAAACAGAAAAAATAAAAGCCAGCAGAGAAGCAGCATGTGCCTTGATTCCCCGCTCAGAAGGGAAGGCCTTGGGGGTGTAGTACAGGGACTTGTCCTTCAAGATGCAGTCGTCCTTAACTGGCATCTCCAGCTAAGAAAAGAAGACGCAGCAGATCATAATATGCTAGATTTCTGTGGTCGGAATTTGCTCCCACCTCAAGTGAACCTCTCCAACACTTAAACCACCACCAAGTCTGCTCTTAAAGTGTGACTGAATCGTTTGAGCACCACTGACCCTGTTGGACCGTGACCAATGCTCCTGCACATTGCTCCCACCTGACGCCTGACTCTCACTGTTTACACAAGTGGAGAGTGAGCTGCGACTCTCCATCTGTTGTTCAGATTGGAAGTAGACATTACTAGTCACTCACAGCAAAACATAACTTGAAAGAAAAGGGAAGTTGGTACATCGATGAGATTAAGGTTTAAACGCAACTTTCCTCTTTGACCATTTGAGTGATGCTGAAGGCCTGAGAGGAAAATGATGAGGTACAATTGGCAGTAACTGATAGTGATCCACACTGAACCTGCAAAAAATTATTATACACACACACGTATCAGTCACCACCCAAGCTGTATCCCAGTGAAATGCAAAGGTTGCGAAATAAAGTTAGACAAGGAATTCAGAGAATTTCAAATCCACAGGATGATGTGAAATACAGCCCGCCTACCCCTGATCCTAATCCCGAGTTCTGATCTACAGAGGATGCTCTACTAATTCCTACAGGAATCCGTGAGCAGGGAGGCCGAGTAGACTCCGATGATTTTAACGCTTTCCCTGAATTCCCCATAGGACTGGGCTCTCTGTTTCTGGAAGCGTGGGCATGCTAGAAAAGGCCGACCCAGTCAAACAGAGGTAGAATAATATTAATAAGAAAACACACACAGAGAAAAGTTCCCTCTTAAGATTCCTGTTTGACAGAGGTTTGTGCCAACGCTCATACGTGTGGTGTTTACCAGTCTCCATGTAGGCATAAAGCACTGCGGGTAAGTAAAACCACTATTCTGAACATGCAGCTTTACCTGTGAAAAATACAAAACAGGACATTGAATACCTCATTTTACAGTTGCAGCCTGTTACCACTGGGTGGCGCTGTAAGCAGGAGGCACAAATGTATTACAATGAACTGTGAACACAGTGTGAGCTTCCACTTTTAGCCAGTTGAGGAGACTAGACATTAACTAGTGGGTGAAAAGAAGAACCTCTGAGTGTCTGATTACCTGGCTGCTCCCTCGCTGCACATGCTCCGACCGCTCAACCATTTCTTGTTTTTCTTCTTCATTGCCTACATGATCATTAACATATCACATAAAGCACAACTGTAAAATGTCAACCACAAACAGAAAATGTGGACCAAAAAAAAAAAAAATACAATATTTCACTTAATACCTGACTCCGCATCATCATCATCATCTTCCTCATTTTCCTCTTCGTCTTCACTGTCAGAGTACAACATACCCTCCTCTGCTCCACTGATTTGGTCATGTCCGTTGTCACGTCCATTACACTGAAGCAGTTTGCTGAGCTTCTTCTCATATAAAGCTCTGGTTGAGGCTGGAATAATACATAATACAAACAGAGCTGAATCGTATGATACATAACCCAATTTCAAGACAGTGTCAAGTGCAACCTCACCAACTATGGGCCCAGTTTCAAATCCATGTTTGAGCAGTGCAACCTTAAGATCGTCATCAGTCAAACCACTCGGGTCGGGCATCTCCGCATCCTCTGGATTCCCCCTCTAGTCCTCACAAAACAAAAATGGTTGCATTCACTGAACTCGGTTTACTGAAGCTTGAATGACAGCATGTGGGACATAGAGGGTAAAGAGAAACAAATTTCTCAATCTGAAATAAGATAAGATAAGATAAGATATACCTTTATTCGTCCCACATTGGGGAAATTTCGGCGTTACAGCAGCCACAGGGATAGCAGTGTGTGTTAAACAGATGATAGAAAAAAGTAGTAAAAAAATAAAAATTAAAAAAATACAGAAATTGCAATAAAAACACTAGACATCTCAGAAAAAAAAAAACTAAATATATCTCCTATATACATATATAACAATGTGCAACCATGCAGTAATGTACACACTACAAAAAAATACAGTGCAACAGTGTAGCAGCATTTGGTTTGTGTGTTGTGTGTGTTGTATGTTGTGGTCTACTAGGAGAACTGTTGGTTGTAGAGTAAATGCTGCAGTGACATAGCAGTGCAGCTGCTTGTATGAAGTCTGTTCAAACAGTCTGTCCAACTATTGAAACAGCACAGAAAGAAAGTCAACACTGGGGAGAGCTACACTCTTTCTCGGACACATAAATGAGTGCAACAGGTGTAGCAAGCATAAGCACGTGAGCGCAACAGCAACCACCAGCTACTGAAATGTCTCATGTAAATCTATACCAACTATACGGCTGGTGGCTTAGTGGTCAATGACCTCGAGTGTGCTCCAGCAAGCTGAGAGGACTGTTTGGTAGAAGTGACCCAGATCACCTCAGCACAGCTCCTGCCTTGCTTTAAATCAGTTCATAAATACTATTATACACAAATGGGCCATATTCATCATTTGCTCTAACTAACTAACTTCAAATTATTCTATATCGCATACTACAAACAGATTTGTGAATCAGAGCCACCAAACCTCACCATGCATTAAGTTCCAAAAGCTAGATTTAATTCCAGCTGGATTTTAAACACAGCATATTTTTTTGTCTTCATCGCTTGACACAGTTTCAAAAAAAAAAATTCTGATTAGTTAGCAAATGTCTTTTCATGTTGTGGCTGATGGTGTATACAGACATACAGAAACATTATGGTAAAACTCACAGCCTCATCTTCAACCTGATCTTCATCCTCGTCACTGGAGAAAGCGGCTGCTTTTTTCTGGCCAATATGTTTCAGGTGCATCTCCACATAAACCTCCTTTTTGCTTTTGGCAGGCGGCAGCTTGACATTGTGGGCAACTAAATCTGATTTCAGTCTGGATTTAGAGAGACGAGCGGGGTCCTCCACAAACGTCGGCATGTCACATGGACGACAACAAATATCTAAACCTCAATGTCCAGTCGTTTTCATATGAGTAGCAATGGTCTTTGAGGTGGTGTGAAGAGCTCCTCAGCCCCTGTGCTTCTCATAATAACTCAGACTGAACTGAGAACAGCTGCAACTAATGACCTGATTGACAGCCACTGGCTTCACATGGCATGGTAATGTCCCTGTATAGATGTTTCGCTTCTTGGTGAAACTTAAAAAATAAAAATATACTATGTTGGATAAATGTTGATTGTGGTTTTTTTTTTCGGCCGTAGTTATATATGACTACATGGAAGTGCAGAGATGTACCTCCTTTGCATGATCTAATTTTACCAGAGACAGGTTTGGAACATTTTACAAATAAAATGACAAGACTCCAGTTTTTGAAGGTATTCATTTTCTTCCAGCTTGCTGAATTTTTTACTATAAATAATAGTCAGAGCCAAATGTGGCTCTACAGCCAATAGAGGGCATCTTCTCCAACAAAGATGTTGATGATATGAATAAGTTGCATTGGAAAACAACAAATAAAACTCCATACTTGGGTATGCATGGTTATATACACCATAAAAATAAAAAATAAAAAAACACAGTCTACCTGTGACCTCCAGCTTGGACCCAGACTGGGGTTGCTGTCACAGCTAACATGGCAATGCTGCCCTCTGCTGCTGCTATTCCTTTTGTACAACCTGTTAAGAGATACAAAATGAAAAAAGACATGTTCAGGTAATTGTCCATAAAGTAGTGAGTGTCCACTGAGGACATTGTCCTGACTAAACACCTGCAGAGAACATCTGTTTCAACAAACATGTTGATTAAGTAATTAGTTGGACTGAAACCCACTTGGAAATGTTACCTCGCCATGACTCTTCCTAAAAAATAATAAATAAAACATGATTATTGGACCCCAGGTAGTTGACTGCATAAATTAAAACTCAACCTGAACTATACTAGCATCTGGTACTGAGGTGAAACAAGTTGCTCCCAGCACTCTTCCTGTCTCCTCAGACTGGTCCCTGTATTTAAGGGGGGGATATTTTATTCTGCACAATGTAATAATGAGACCAGAACATTTTTTATATTCAGTCATAAAAGAAACCTGAAAACATGAAAAGATTTTCCCACACTCAGAACAGCAGCAGATGAATCAAACTGGATCCCCTGAACAATAGTTAAGCTGTTTGTCTGTGCTGCAGATGACAGTGCAAAAACCTAGCAATGCATCCAGAGCTGCCACACCTGCACTGCACGTGTTCCTCTTTATTCAATGTGTGTTGTTGTTATTACAAAAGATTTTCAATTTTAATCACAGGTGACAGTTATTGATTGACAGAATGACGAAATTATAATGAGACGGATGTAGTGCAGCAAATTAGGCCAAAGGTTTGAGTCAGTGCTGTCGCCTTGACAATAACAAAAAGTGTAAGGCCTAGTTCAACCCACAATACATTTTCTAAATTAATCCAACTGCTCCCCTTTGACAGACAGACTGACGCCACTAGTTACAATTAACCTGCTTATTAACACATAGTTCAGGTGTAATTAAAATGATACCTCTGTCACCTGGTAATTGCGGGGATGTGAATAGAAAACAACAAGACAGCGTGACTGGTGGGTACATCACATTGCACTGCTATGTGAGTCTGACTGGAACACGTGTGAATACCTGCTGTGCTCTCTGCTGCTGGGAACTTTGTGAACCGTGCCTCATTTAGATGCTTTTGATTCAGTCAACACGTGTGACACAAGAACGATAAGATTTGTTTTCCAGGGTTATGAGAGGACTTACATAGCCTACGATAATGTGTCTATATTACGTACAGAACAGGCAGGTCACCAAGTCAGTACGTTGTGAAACAGTGCACATTGCCCTTTGATTAATAGTGTTTTGATCCGTTGTTGTCTGAAATATAATATGAAGTTAAGATTGTGGCATCAAACGGCGTTACATTATAAAAGGGGTTCATGGTTAATATAAAATGCTTTATTCGATTATCGGAAGCACAGAGGACATCTCGGGTCAGACTTGCACTCTGCATGGTGAAATGGCATACAAATGAAATGTCTCAATAAGGCTGTTGTGAATACTTCCATGTTGATAGAAATGGGAATGGGAATAACTAGGAATATTAATATGAATATTAAGAAGTCAGCTCCCTCACTAATTCTTTATTCTTTATCACATTGCACCTGCTGCTTTATGTCAAAATATCTATATGTTATGTTTCTTGTGTGACTGTCAGTGCCGCCAAAATTTCATTATAGCAATACAATGACAAAATAAACATCCCTACATCTTTATGTCAAAGGTCACACACACACACATGATCTTTGTTTGACCAGTATTTTTATATTCTCTGGTCTCTGCTAGTTTACTTAAAGTTAATGTGAAGCATGATGGAGTCTGATTGATCAACTTTTTTTTTATTCTCTGGTCTCTGTCAGACAAATATACAAAGTAAAGAATAAACAGGTATGAATGAAAAGATTCTTTTTAAACCAACATTACCTGAATGCACCTAAATTGACTTGAAGCCAATTGATGACTCCAACGTGGCAATATTTTACATATTTTACTGTGATTGAAATGCTACAGTGACAGGGCAATACACTCCCGGATATATTAGGTGTCGTGTGTTTCTTCTCATCATACCTTCTATGATTTGTCATGTCATGAACATAATAATTACCAATAATTTTCTATAATTGCACATCTAAGAAAAGCCAGACAACAAGAAAAACTGGATTTTGATGTGTAATTGCCAATTTTTTTTTAACCCTGATTCACCTTCAGGGAGAAAGTTATCACCTCATTGATTTAATTCATAGGAAAACGTAAAAACATATTATGCTTATGGTGCTAAGTTAATATAATTTAATTTCACAATTAGTTTTAGTGCCCAACTCCTGTTTGCAGTAGATTCCAGAAGAGCTTGATCTTTTTAGAGCTCTATGGAGAAGAAATTATGTTACACAATTTACACTCAACTGCACACGTGCCTATAAGGGCAATGTAAAAACATTTCAGTGCTTTTAATCCACAGTTGTTAAATTAAACATCTCCAAATTGTAACTTTCACAGTCAACGTACCAGGAGAAATGGGATCTCCAAGCTGTCCCTGGCAGTAAAAAGGCTGGCACTGCAGGAAAAGAGCTGGTTCATCTCCTTGATCTGCACTGTCTCAACATTTATGAAAACCAAGGAATTGTTCTCCAAAAATTCATGTCAGTACTGAATGAAAAGTCTCACATCTCCAAACGTTTGCTGTGAAGAAAGATGGAGACGCTGTGTAAGATGTTTGGATTCTGCTCTTTGTTGACATGGTTTGGACGGTCTTAAATAAGGATGCATGGGGGAAACATTGTGGAAAAAGTCCTACACAGTCCCCCTGTTGACAGCC
The DNA here is from genome assembly GCA_016785345.1 of Trinectes maculatus. Classification (NCBI taxonomy): domain Eukaryota; kingdom Metazoa; phylum Chordata; class Actinopteri; order Pleuronectiformes; family Achiridae; genus Trinectes; species Trinectes maculatus. The sequence goes on along the minus strand of JAFBJQ010000210.1, from coordinate 409,291 downwards.
CACTGTGCATCCAATGGCTTTAAACCCTACATGATGTGTCAGAGAGAAGTCACATAGGAATAGAAAGCCATAAGACACAGTTGTGGTTTCCTTTGGAGGACAAACAAAAAAAACTCAGTAACTGCATGCATTTTTAGAAATAACACGGGTAGAACTGAAGGTTTGAAAACAAACTAGGAGAAATAGGGGCATCCTGCAGACAGCATGCAGGACATAAAACTCACATCCGCATGAATAATTAACCAAAGAAACTGCAAGTATTCATCTGAGGCCTGGGGGGAGTAGAATAAAAAGCTGTCTTGTGAGTTTTGAGACAGAAACTGTGTTTCTCGCAATACAATCTAAAATAAATTGAGCCCTGTATCGATGCTTGAATAGAACCGCATGATCCTGCGAGCAGTTGGGTTCCATTCCAGGTTTGTGAGGTAGACTTTGATTAAAAATGCAGTTTTAAATCAATCTCTGCGGGGAAAAGGTACAATGTTAATCAAAAGGAATTTGTTGCTCGGTTCAAAACAGATTACGTAAACGCTTTCTATATTCTGTGGCAGCCCCCCAGCTTGACTTCCTCGAGCACAAAGGAGAGCGTTACCTCAGCATTTTAATTCAAGCGCTGAGCCCAGAAAAGCTCCACAATATTTGTGCAAGTATAAACTCCTGTTTTCCTGCAGACGCTGATGTGCCCCTTTATGTCAAAGTGAGAGAATAGATGAGCTGAGGATCACTATTGCACAGAAATACACACTAGCACCCATTATTTTCTCCAGCTGTATGTTCATACGCACTCAGATGACCTTTTGACCTTTAAGAAAGTCATCTAAAACTGCTGCAACTTGAATTTATTGACATTTATAATCATAACCGGGCAGCAGACAGTTTACCACCATGCTGCTGAAAGTGCTTTGGAGCGTTTTCAACCCCTCAGCGCTCAGGGCTATGCAGGCCAAATCTGCTCACCCAGATGTCTGCTCCAAAAACAGTAGCCTTTATACAAACACGGAGAAGAAAAACGCTGGTGGACAGAGAGGGAAAGGGCTACTACAGAGGAGGCATTTGTTGACATAGTATCAAGTGCAGCTCTGAGGTATTTGAGGCACAGTGGGGCCAGGTATTTGTCAGTCCGTGTTTCTTGTACCCCTGCCGTCTCCAACTCAAACAACAAAAGCCCCATTCAGACAGCCCTCTGACCGGCACACAAAGCTTCCTGTACTGCAACTGTCCAGGACGGAGAAAAAAAAGAAAAGAAACACTTCTCGCCATCATCCAGTGCACCTGATCCCAACAACAACGCAAGGGACTAAAACACTAATCCATCGCATAGCTCCGGCACAACCTAACTTCTCGATAATAAGAGGACTCTAAACTTTTGTTTTAAAAAATATTCAGTGCACTGAAGTGCAGACACACTTTCCATACTTGGATTCATATCTCACAGGCCTCGTGGTTATTGATGCGCCGTCTGACAGAGGAGATCAACGACACATCGAAGGGAAGGTGTTTACTCGATCAGCGTCTGTTGTGTTAGAGAAAAGGCCCATACCAGGCTCCCTGCTCCAGGGGCCAGTGCTCGTTCATGTCTCGGCATAAATTAGTCAAGTCCCTGTGTCAGACCCTGTCCAGACGAGAAGGTGAATCTCAGCCACGGGGAGAATTATCTCTAATCCCCCAACGTTGTTCATGGTCCCTCTCTGCTGGGAGCCAATGCAGGCAATCATCAGTGGCCAGATGTTCGTAACGGCTATAGCTGTCGTCCCTGTTTGTTGTGTTTTAATGCATTCATCATGCATTCATCTGTCCTTTTGACTGTTGAACACAAGCGGCGTGGCGATATCTCCAAGAAACTGTAGACACAAAACTGCATCAATATGGTAAATGACCAATAACTCACAATGTGACATTTGGACATTTAGTTTTCAGTATAGATAAGGACAAAGAAGATAAGCGACTGGCAGCTGGTTTATTATCCTTTGCAGTGCTCCCTCTTTGTATGGTAAAAACACACCAAAGCTCCGTCCACTGGCAGACTAGACAAACACACTGCGCACAACACACCAACGCTTCAGAGCATCAGTGAAGTTGCTCTCTTTAACTGTCAGTCTCCGTAAAAGAAAAACAGCTACTTCACTTCTTCACATCTCTGAAAGTAGCACTGACATGCATTTAGGGCCGGGAACATTCACATGGTATAAATCTGACTCTTACCTCCTTCTCCCTCTGCTGCGTCCATCCCTGGAACGGCTATGGCATCCCCGCAGCCAAATACTGTATGGAGAGACAATAGGTAGCGGGGGGGAGGAGGAGGAGTTACGATGTGAGCAGGGGCTGGAGTGGGGAGACGAGGAGTGAAAAAAAAAAAAACAGAATGAGAACTAGCAGAGCGGGTGGATGGAGAGAGAGGAAGGGGAGCCGGGATGGAGATCACAGACTCACAGGACTCTCAATCCACAAATCAGACGAAATGTTGCACACACACACACACATGCGCGCGCACACACACACACACATACACACACACACGCACACACACACACGCACACACACACACTATTTCCCTGTCCTCAGATGTGACGTCAGAGACAAAAACAGCCAGAAATCCCTCTTCACGTGGGAAATGCGAGGAAAAACAAGAGCCTGTGCAAGAATGGGTCCTGATTTTCAACAAGTCCCTTTCTCTGGCTTTTCTTTGAATGAGTTCTTAAGACTCCAAGTTGGCAGAGTGCCCGAGGGTCCTGGATGGAAAAGGATAAAAGAGGGGCTGAGGTAGGGGGGCTGCCTATTGTGTTTGTTCCCTTCCTTTCAGTCCTGGCACTCCAGTCGATCTTTGCAGCCAGTTGCTGAATTTTCCACTCACTTATTGCTCAGCTGTTTTCAGGAGCCCCGATATTTTACTACTTTTTTAAAAAAATAATTCCCATCCAGATTCACGTCCACGTTTTCTCCCGACTTTGTCTCCGTCCCTCCTCTGTCCTCCTTTCCTCCTTTCCCTCCCTTCTTTGTCTTCCTAATAATCCATCACTGGCAGAGGGAGATGCTGGGATGAAGACAGCAGGTGCTGTTGCCCTACTCTGAGTCACATTCACTTCCAGCTTTCTACTCCCATCCATCCATCTCCATTTCCTCCACTAATACACCCCCTCCCCCTTTGTGTGTGTGTGTGTTTGTGTTGGTGTGTGATAAAAGGAGGTGTTGTTGTGACATTGTATAATTAAGCACCCAGAGAAAAGCTCCAGCTCGCTGAAGCCCCCGGTGCATGACATCACTCTGGTCTGGTCCGGCTGGGGTAATGAGGTGTGTCACACAGAGTGAAGGTGATCATGGAAATGTCATCGCTGCTCTTGCAGCATCAGTGGTGCTGCAAGAGAAGCCCTGTTTGCACTCCCACCCCTTCCCCACCCTCTCTCCGCCCTCCCCTCGCTTCCCCTCAAATAGACACACAGGCTCGGTTCATTACTATTCACCAGGTTTCACAGAGACACGCATCATTGCTCGGCTCTCTACAACAGGAGAGGGGGGGGGGGGGCACAGCAGAGGCCAGGGAGAAGAAGGGAAAATCAAGAGACATCTCATGATGGAGAATAATAAATCTCCACTGTGTTTTCCATGTACAGATGAGTGTACAAACATATATCAGCACACAGCTGCAGGCAGGAGCTGCCCTCTTCTCTGGCTCTGTCAGAAAAACCTTCAGTGGCACAAAGCCGCTTCAGCCCTCAGTCTAGACATGTGTTATCCTTTGTGGGGTTTTGAATTCATTATTTGCTTTTTTTATTGGCTATGCTAAGGTCACACAGTCTCTATCGCAGCGTTCACGTTATTATCTCTGATGATGCACTGACAAAGCATTTCATGCATGGAAATAGGCACAAAGCTGGATTTCTGTTCCCGTGCTTCCTGTTTCAGGAACAAACCATACTTCACCATGAGACCTGTCCTTTGTTGTGCTGCTCTCGCTCTATGGTCAGGCGAGCTAACGGATCACAGTGATTCTTGGAAAAATCAAAGGAAGGAGAAGCAGTGCTGCAGAGGTAACGTGCACATATATAAGCATACAAATGAGACTGTCCGGATGATGTCAGCTTAGCCACACTGTCCTATTCACACTGAACTGCTGTTAAAACATATGAAATTAGTAGGAATATTAGAAACTATTTCTATCAAGAAACATGATACACGAGAGAAGTTATTCTATTATTCATTATATTCAAAAGAAAACATGGGAACCATTCTCATGATATCTGAGTATATTTGATGTTCTGCAGAATAATATAATATGCTGATGTTTTTGTTTCTTCTCTTTAAGTTTAATGTGATATCAGACATCAGCACTAAAGACAGAATGTATATATATGACAGCATACAGTTCATAATAAGGCCAGTAATTACATTAATGACCATACCAAGTACTGGACCACAGTTGGCCTGTGGAATAAGGATCAACAGATGAAGCATCACTCTATTCATATGGAGTACAAAGCAGGAATGGGCTGAGAGAAGGATTTTTTCCCAGATGGCTCCAGATGTGAGCAGCCGCTGTGCTTTCAGGAAACCTAGGCAGGAATTTCTGATTGAAGTCTTTGGACGAGCATCAACGCTCCACTGATCCGACCCTTATCTTCACGTGATATGAAAGCCTGGACGATTAGGGAACAAGATTTTGCAACCAATTATATAAGCTAGACAACTAAATGTGGAAACATAGCAATAAAACAACAGCATTTAATGCTAAATCTGTCTTGTAGAGGTTAAATGGAAACGACTGTCATTCTGCTCTGAACATTATTTGCGCTATTTTATTCCATCTGATAATGTTTGTACTAACATGTATTTAAAGGCTTTTATTTCACTTTAATCAGACACTGGTTGCACTGTGCACCTTCCTCTGCAAGCTCACTGGACCCTAAAGTGTACAGATACAGCAAACAGCAGAGGTGGACGGAGAGCACAGAATTATAAATAGAAAATTCCGATTATGATTCCACTCACATTCCGGCACTGATTGAAAGTCAGTTAAATGTCTGCCTGTGGAGATGAGACAACCTACCACTGCAGTGTGATACTGTGTGTGTGTGTGCGTGTGTGTGTGTGTGTGTGTGTGTGTGTGTGTGTGTGTGTGTGTGTGTTTCTAAGAGTGAGAGAGAAAGCAACAGCTGGTTTGAGTATTAATCAGTAACAATGCCCTATAGATTTGCTCATTCTGTTCATTAATACATCCTGGGAGCTACACAGAAGGTCTGTAGCAGCAAACTTAATTCATTTTGTTTTTATTTTTTTGGAACCAATGTTGAATGCAGTACTCTTGCGCCATCTAGTGGTGACCCTAAAGAGAAAAGACACAACATGTAGCCTCCCTCCCCCTGAAATGTGTGTTGTTTCTTTCTCATAAGAGTTGACTGCTATATGTTGTATTACCACTTTATTTGTGAAGAAAAAGAAGCAAAGCCACTATGTTTATCAGACGGCTGTAGTTACCAGCTACTGTGCAGATTCCATCGTTTACTTTCACTGCTTCTCCTTTTCAGGGTTGAGTCTCTATGCTGGAGAGGTCATCAGCCTTTCACAGCAGCAACATGCAGAGATGATTCATTCACCCAGCCCCTAATCTGCGTGTCTCTGGACATGTGGTAGGAAGCCACAGAAAACCATGAAACCCTGTTGTTAATTAATATGAGTTATTCTATTCAACATGACAACATAATGAGTTCAGATAAGCAATGTGCTGCGGCACATTGCAATCTGTTATTGTTTTGGTACTTTATATGTACGGTAATGTCAAAACTTGAGGAATTTTGATCGAGGGGACATTTTGAATGTGTTTCTGAATTGCGATGTTGCTACTTTTACTTCAGCGAGGCAGCAGATGACATCTCCCAGTCCCACCACAGGTGATATGAAATGTAACTTTTCAGCGTGTTCATCATTTCGACGCTTAAAATAAACGTCATTTGCATATTCTTAGACTTTTCCGGTGAAAGAAGGCACAGGTATACATTTGTGTTCCACACACAGTACCTCTACCTCGTCTACCCCGTACAAACAGGTGTCCTACTTCACTGACCTGACGTTAATGTTGATTTTTAACATTCCCTTACACACCTCCACCGTTATGTTAGTTGACAATTACCTGAAGAAGTAATCTTGTGTTGCTTTATCTCCAGAAGAGGAAGTGGATGTTAATGAATGCCTTTTGTATAAACATATGATTCTCAGGGTTTAGTACCTGACCAGCATCCCCACCTTGTAGGACGTTAGCAAATCAGTTACGCAGTAAGGCTTTGTCTGCTGTGTGAATCTGACATACTGTATGCCACTGACACAGGGACTAATCTTTTTTTTTTAATTTTATTATATTGATACAGTATGAAAAACATTTTTAGATGTAGTCGCAAGTATATATTTTATTGGTAGAACAGTAATGGTGGAATACATGATACAAAATAAATAATCTATATTGGTTATTTTCTTGAAATGTTAATAGTGTGTTGTGCAAGTTTTAATTCCTGACTTCTTCTGGAACAAATGTTGCAAGTTTGTTCTGGTAGGAAAGAAAATACAACCTGTCCATGATCCACCTGTGTGTCATCGCATATACTGAATCATACACTGACCGGCTGGGAAGTGCTGTGATATTGAAATGCACACTTTCTTGAGGCATTTCAACACACTCTTTTCCTTTTTTTCATCACCAATCATTGACACAATTCGAGCAGGTATATTATTGTTGGAAGATCCTCCACTTCACCAATTAACTGAAGAGGACATCCTTTTTGGTTAAGCAATGTGAAGAGGAGGGAGCTGAAAGCTTTAAAAGAGATATCCATCATGCTGCAACAAGCAGACGTTCCCAAAGCTGCAGTCATAAATAAATATCTGCGGTCGCCTGTTTTAGCAGAGTTTTTTTTCTACTGAGTTACATCTGTCTCTGTTCTGGCCAGGATGTTTCTGGATGAGCGGATTGTGACTCTGTTCAAAAGGAATGCCCATCACACGCTGACATACTGGAGTGTTTTCTTCAGCTTTGGACTCTGCATCGCTTTCCTCGGACCAACAATTTTGGACTTGCAATGCCAAACCAACTCGACGCTCAGTCAGATCACCTGGGTCTTCTTTTCCCAGCAGTTCTGCCTTTTGATTGGCAGCTCTGTTGGTGGCATTTTCAAACGCACGTAAGTATGACAGACTCACAGGCGGAAAACCATCCCTCTGGCTGTGTTGGGCCATGCAGTTGTTTGGAATAAATGAATAGATAAACTATGGAAATAATCATTATCACTGGTGTTTGTCTCTGTTCAGGTTGTTCAGCGCTCTAGCTGCTTTGTTGGTCTCCGCTCTCATCATCTCTGTGATATTTGCCATCATCCCTCTGTGCCATAATGTTCTCCTGCTCGCCATCGCCATGGCTGTGTCTGGTTTTGCGATGGGTATAATCGACACTATTGCCAACATCCAACTGGTGACCATCTATCAAAAGGACTCGGCTGTTTTTTTACAGGTGAATTATCCATTGGTACCAGAATCACATATGTAGAATATTCAGTGAATAATTAATACCAGGTTTTAAGGAAAAGTGTTTGTCCTTTATTTAAAAACTAATCTTATGCTGTTTTTTTTGTTGTTTTTTTTAAACAAATGTCTCTGACCTTTAGGCTCTTCATTTTTTCATTGGGTTCGGGGCCTTGGTGAGTCCTCTGATTGCAGATCCCTTCCTCTCAGAGACCGGCTGCGGGAATCACACAGGGAACGCGACGGAGATTGTACATCACTTCAGGAACATGCTGAGAAACAGTCCGATTGCAGAGCACAACATAACTCAGAGCCAGTTGCCTCATGAGGGAGGGGAAGAAGAGTCCATAGTGCACTATGCTTTCTGGATCATGGCACTTATTAATGTATGAAACGGAAGCAACACTGATTCATAAAGTCTCATCTGTTTTTTGTTTTTTTTTTACTTCAGCTGAAATGACAATATTTATTTATGCGTCACCAGCTGCCAGTGCCCATTGCAGTCTTGTTCCTGATGTATCGGGAGCAGCTCATCCCATGCTGTCCCAGCGGCACTCCTCGCCTTCTGGATAAAGATGAACTGGCAATGGAAACCCAGCAGGGGGACGAGGGCCTGGACGCGGAGCAGAAAGAACATGGAGCTGGAGGTAGTGATATTTCAAAATGAGCAATGAACAGCTTCTCTGCATTTCAAACGGTTTTGATTTTTTTAAAAAAGGAAACAACAGTATTAATTGTGTATGTTCTGTTGGGTTACAGGTCACGGGGATATCTTTAGCTGCTGTCAGAATGATAACCTGCGTGGCCTGCCAGTATCCTTCTTTATGATTCATATCCTTGGTGGGATGGTGCTCTTCATGACCGACGGTATTGTGGTGCGTGAGCAGTGCAGATAAATAACTTGAGCTGCATTTCACAAATTATGTCCCACATGGACGATAGGACACATTCAAATGGAGCTGCTTTTATTCAGGGTGCATATGCTGGCTTTGTGTACACCTACGCTGTGAAACCACCAATGTCACTGCCTCATAAGATGGCCGGTTACCTGGCCAGTATCTTCTGGGCTGCCATCACCGCTGGACGTCTCGTGTCCATACCTCTGTCATATCGCTTCCAGCCTGTGAGACTACTCATGGTCAACCTGGTAAAACCCTGTGATATATTGTTTGCCATTATATTATAGAGAAGACACATGGTGTTATCAGCACTAACCTTGTTGTTGGTTGTTCTTACAGGCAGGTGCCATTGTTACGGTGTTGATGCTGCTTATCTTCTACACCAGCAGCACCTTTTTGTTTGTCGGGACTTGTTTATGTGGGCTGTTCCTCAGCAGCATCTTCCCCTGCATGCTTGCCTATACCGAAGACATCCTCGATTACCAGGGTATAATGAAACGACTGCATTAATAGCACAATGATAACCGCACAGCGCTGAGAGGAAATAAACATCCACCATCAATTTCTTTTCGCAGGATGTGCCACCTCAGTCCTGGTGACAAGTGCAGGAATGGGGGAGATGGTAATGCAGGTTCTGGTTGGCTCCGTAAGTCTGATGAATAAGTCTTATCCAAGAGAAGTGAAATAGGATAATATTTGCAAAACCAAGCCCAGTCATGTTTGGTTGTTTCATGTTATTGTCTCATCCCTAGATTATTCAGAGTGAAGGCAGCTACAGCTTCCTATTGTGTGGAATGATTATTGCCTGCATTGGATTCATCCTCTTCATCGGTCTCTTGATGTTCCATCGAATGCACAGAAATTACCTCACAGGTACAGCATCAACCAATACCCTCCACCCCATGCTGTTGATGAATGTATGTCATTTTCCCACTCTAACTCCAAACCCTGCAAACCCAACAGGAACATCGAAAAAGTCCACCATGGTGGAGGAGCCAGCCGTGGAGCAGAACGGAGCTGCCAAAACAGAGAAGAAAGAGGAGAAAGAGAGCAGCTGAGTATTATTCTTTCCTGGTTACTGTTGAAGATGAACCAGTGCAGCAGTTTGTCATCAGAGACGTCAGATGATTTCCCGAAGTCGACTAAATGTATGCTGTGTGTGTTGGAAATTACATGGTATACTAGATAATGGAGGTTACACTACACATTCTTCTGTTTCTATTTTTTTAAGAATCATATACTGTGTTGTTGAAATTATGTTCTGTTGTATATGAATTTTAACATGTGTTCCATTGTTTTCATACTGTTTTATGTGTTTTGCATATATTTTGTCGTATGTAAACATGTGTACACATTACTATGAAAACAGTTTTGATCAAAGCACAGACAACTCTGACAGCACTCGTGTCAGACAGTACCAAATTTGTATTCGTCATTGCTTTTATAATCAGCTCTACAGGGCAAGCCTGTTTTGCATTGTTAAACATCCAACATGTGGAGGGAACAAATGTAAAACAGAGTCAAGCAGCCTTAGGACTGTTAACCAGTCAATTTATAACTTAAACTGTAAGGAATTGTTGAAGGTTCTTATTTACAGATTTTATTTTGAAATTAGATGTTTAAAGATTAAAAACTGGTTTCCACAGTAACATATCTCTCCTGTGATAGAACAGCAAAACAAGAGAAAGACAGATTTTTTTATTTTTGTTGTTTTTATTTCATGCTTCCATTGAGCAATGATGACAAAACATTACAATCTGAGTAACATAAACATAGGATGAAACTGATTTGGGGAAAATGATTTAGACTGCACATATGTGGTGATAAGCAAAATGAGAAAAAGCCCATTATATATCATTTAGAGGGATTTACAATAACATCAGAAGCACTCATGTGATGCATGGAGACCTTATCTAATCATTTGGCTTCCATTATAGCACAACGTTGTTTATCTGGAACATTTTATACATTATATCAAGAAAGATGTGCTGCTGTCAGCAAAAAACATCTCGGCTGAGAAATGCCAAGAAATAGAAGTCATGTAGTTTGCTTTTCCAAAACAACTCTATCTGCTTTTCATGGTGTGGCTCAACACTTAAAAGAAAATGTCTCGGTAAATGTGTAAGAGATTTGACCAAGGTCAATTTACCACCTTGGGGAAGTCGAAAAATGATCTCTCGCAAAGAGCAAACCAAACTCCAGACTTTTCTCTTTATATTACATAGGTCTTCATTACAAATAAAGAAAATAATTCAATATTGTCATAGATATTCCAAAATGCAAAAGGAGATCCTTGTCAAGGGGTGGAAGCTATGTCACATTTAGCAGAAACATTTTCTGGTATGTATTTATTACATCTCTCAGTATCTCACAGCTATTGCAAATGATTGATTATACTCTAAAGGTTGTGGGTTTCAAAATTCTTTAGATGATAATTATGGGAAGGAAAACCTAAGAAAACACCCAGCATACTCAGTATGCAGTAGATGTAAGGCAAAATAGAATTGTATCTGCAGACTGTTGCATCGTAATTGATCATCTGGGGTAAAATACAAAGAACTTAGATCTAATATTAAACATGTAGGTTTTTTGACAGAATGAGCTTTAGCGCCATCTGGTGCTTGAGTACATAAACTGACTATACAGCTCTCACTGTGCTCGAGGTCATGCATTGCAACAAGATGCAGAGGGAAAACATTGGAAATCATTAACAAACAAAACAAGCCCCTGCATAGAAGCACAGACGTCTCGTGCCACAGGATGTGGCAGAGCTCAGACTCAGATGAGGATGCAGGATGTGAGAGAGACCGAGGGGGTGATGTCACCACTTCTGCAACTTTCGTCAAGACAGCCAACATAACTATAGGATGTAAACTTCAGCAAATCTTCAGTAAAAACACATGAATTGAAACGAGCGTCGATTTGTATCTGTAACGTATTATTAATTTTCCAAACAAATAAAATAACTGAATAAATTAAAATTAACATAACTCAAACCAACAACTGTAGATTTAATCTTGGTTACCCGTCTTGTTTCGTGTGTAATGTCAAATTTGGCAACGCACGCTATATGATTTATTTTGAAATGTGATATCCGGTGTCAGTCTGTCTAGCTTGACGTGCAGTGGAAGTCCTGAACCAAGTTGCTGGTCGCTGGTGCCAACGCCCGGCGAAAGAGAAGCTAACACCGGAGAGCATAGCTACAGAGCGACGCTGGTACGCACCTCAAACATTTTCACTCGTCTGTGAGTGTGGTTTGTTAACATCATTTTAGACGTCCCTTTTTATTGCTGATAATGTTAGCTTGAACTCATTTCGTTTACGAGGCAGCCTTAGCTGTCCCTTTGCTAACTGGCTAACGAACTAGCATCGTCTAGTAATTTGCAACGCTAGCCTTAGTTTAGCATGTTAGCCGAAACACCAGCAATTTGTCAAATTCGTTGCTATTAAGCGGTTGTTGAAGTACAACACCTGGCATTTTTTATATTTTCACATTATTACTTTTCACATACTAAAGTTAATAACGCAATTAAAAGTCACCAAGCGTCACTTCGTCAGCTATTAGCTAACGTTAGCCTCCAGGGTATTGGTGGTGGGGTGTGACACAAGTAATTCCTAGGGAATGGCTTTATCCCACGGATTAATTGCATTATCAAACCCACTGTTAACGCCTTATTAAGGTAAAGTTGTTTTATCTTAATACAACCCCTAGCTAGGGGCTGTGATGCTTTTCAAACCTTAATTATTTCCTTTCTCTGTAGCAGCTTTCACCACAACCTGAGGGCACAACGATGCAGACTATTAAATGTGTGGTGGTGGGTGATGGAGCTGTGGGGAAAACCTGCTTACTGATTTCATACACCACCAACAAATTTCCCTCTGAATATGTACCAACAGTAAGTATATTTGTCTTTTCACAGTCTGATCCATGCTGACCACCAACAGTCAACAAAACATGAACTATTGCTAATTCCTAGTACTGGTTATTTTTTGTTGTAGGTGTTTGACAACTATGCGGTAACTGTAATGATTGGAGGAGAACCATACACCCTTGGGTTATTTGATACAGCAGGTAAGTTTAATTGTTGGAGTTAATTAGGAAAGGACCAATTTTAGTCTGTCATCTGATAAATTCATTTGTATTGTGCCCCCTCTACAGGTCAGGAGGATTATGACAGGTTACGACCACTAAGCTATCCACAAACCGACGTCTTCTTAGTCTGTTTCTCAGTTGTTTCACCTTCCTCATTTGAGAATGTTAAAGAAAAGGTAAGTACAATATGTTAACCTACATTTGTCATTCTCTCAGTCCTTTATTCTGTAATTATTGAGGTTATCCTTACTATGATGCTCCACTCCTAATGGTTTAGATAGATAGATAGATAGATAGATAGATAGATAGATAGATAGATAGATAGATAGATTTGATCCAGAAATCACATAATCACAGTATGACAAAGTATAGCTAGGTGTTTATAAGATCTTTTAGTTTTCAGCCGTGTGTGTGTGTGTGTGTGTGTATTTGTGTATTTGTTTGGGTCGTTCACAAATCACAAGGTCAGTTGTTCTGTCCTCACCTCCTAAAGTCCCACAGTGTCTTGCCCAAGTGTTCTTGGGCAAGACACACCCTGATTTGGTGTGTTAGCAGTCTGTGAATAGAACGTATGATTATTATATGAGTTGTGCTATCTATATTTAAAATGACTGCAACTTTGTAAAATATGTTTTGTTAATTTGTTTGAATTCATTTTTAAAAATGACATAATGAAACTAAATCCAACGAAACAATATGACATATGCACATATATGTACATGTAAACAACTGATAACAAATCTTTGAGTCATCCCTTAACAAGTTTTAGACCATGTGGGCAAATGTCATGAAGTGAGTAGGTATAGTAAGCTTTTTCCTACCTAGACACTCTTCTTTGCCAGTATCTTACAGTATCTCTTCCCCATTCTGCAATAATGTGATTTTTCATCGTTTAATTTCTTCACAATATGTTTTGTCTATCCTATTTTCCACCAGTGGGTTCCAGAAATAACTCACCACTGTCCCAAGACCCCGTTCCTGTTGGTAGGCACTCAGATTGACCTGCGTGATGACCCCTCCACTGTGGAGAAGTTAGCTAAAAACAAACAGAAGCCAATCACCCCAGAGACTGCAGAAAAGCTGGCTCGTGACCTTAAGGCAGTTAAATATGTTGAGTGCTCAGCCCTGACACAGGTAAGACCTCCCATTAAACAACACACAAAGCTTGTGTGGCAAGCATGTGTTTAAATGCCAGTTTCCTGCAAAAGGGTGGAAATGCTTTGCCTTGTCTCTCGCTAACTGCTTTTAGCTACAAACTCCAGCTAACTCTTTGCTGTCTACCTGTCTTTCTCCCTTCTTTCCCTCTCTCTGTAGCGGGGACTGAAGAACGTGTTTGATGAGGCTATCCTAGCGGCTTTAGAGCCACCTGAAACTCAGAGAAAGAGAAAATGCTGTTTGTTCTGATGTCTTCTTGCAACTCGCTTTGCCTCGGTCTTCTGCTGCTTACTCATTGTAAAGAGATGTCTGTAACTAAAATAACAACAATGCTCTTTTAAACTTAGAAACTTTGTGCCCGTCAAATTTAACCCCTCTGTTCAAGTGTGCTTTCTTTTCGACTTGGCCTGATCACAATTATCGATGCTGCCTAATCTATCAAAAGTGCCAATCTTCAGTTGTCAGTCTGTAACTGGACCTGACTTAGTTTTATTTCTGATATAATGTCAATGCCGAGCTCTGAAGCCCCAGCGGTACACAACAAAGCATATAAGCTACATTCTTCTTCGACCTTTTTTTTTCTACTGCGGCATCAATAATTCTTTCGTGCTTTTGTCTTTACTCAATCATGAGGCGAGTCTCTGATGTTATTTGAATAAAGAAAAATTTTGATCGTCCTGCTTGATTTCTCCTCAGCTTTCTTTTGAAGCCACTTCCCTGAGGATGAAACATAGCTCTGTTTTAAATATTCATACTCTGTTTCCACAGAAAGGGTTAAAGAATGTGTTTGATGAGGCAATTTTGGCTGCGCTGGAACCTCCTGAACCTAAGAAAAGACGCAAATGTGTTCTGCTATAAGTTTCATCGCAACCTTCTTCACATCAATTTCCAAACCTAGGTTGACAGTACTGAAGAGGTTTTCCTTAGAAGCACATTCCCAATGAGTTGCAGTATAATGGACTGTGTGTCTTGTGATTGATTTAGACTACATGCATAGTCAATGTGCTGAAGAGTTTTTTAGATTAACATTTGATGCTTTTGGTGAAGAACTGATTCCACAGAAAGTGTCTTGAAAAATGTGAACACTGAAAATATTAAGCATATCTGCACACTGCAGGTAATATTTTTAAATAATAATTGTTTGACCACATTAGAATTTTTACTGTCCATGAAACAGTATTTTAGCCATCCAAACTGTTATGCCAATTACCCAATAAGATCAAGGATTAGTGAGATTTCATTTTTCCATTTCCTTATACCACTGCCTTTGGTTGATGTCACATTTTGCGACCCTCTTATGGTCTCTAATAATATACTTCTGACTTAACTCACAAAGTTTAAATATTTTGTTGTTTATTTTTAAGAATTCCCAGTTTTTAAAGGCTTAGTTGGAGTCTCTGTTTTTCTCATAGTAAACTTGAAAGATCCAAGAACGACCTGATGTAATCAGACTTTTCCTAGTTATGTTCCATGGTACTCTGAGTTCGCCCAAAGAAAAGCTTCTGAGTTCATGCCTGAAGAGGTAGATAGCTCCTCAAGCTGATGAGAAAAGGAGGAAATACATTGAGCTTGAGTTATAAGACCAATGTGAACATTACACAGGAAGTCAGATAGCAATCACCGTCAGTTTGAGGAACAACAAGCAAGGCGTTTGAGCAGTTTGTTGTAAGATACAAGTTAACAGGAAGGTTCTTAAAACACAATGATAGTTCAGTTTTTATCCTAGGCTAATTTATTTTGTAAAATAAGAATATGCTGCTACACTTAAAGATCAAGCAAGATGGCAACAACGCACACAATGACTGCTCTTAAACTGGTTAAGCACAGTTTGAGAGCCTCTGAAGAGTACTGGATTAGTATTATTTGTATTTCTCATTGACTGATATCCATATCTAGACGTCTGGCTTGGATTGGATTTGTAAATATGGTGAGAATATACTTATAGACTGAAATGTGTGCATTGATAAGATTTAAAGACCTGGACATGAGACTGACATCTAATTAACCAGGAAATAACATGTTTTGTAAGACAGTATGATTTTTTTTAATCAATTAAACATCAAAGTCATACTGTATTTTGCTTGTGATAAGACATAACACTAAACAAGTGTTATAAATAAAGCTAACATCAAACACTACTCCTGTCTGTCATAAATACATTATTATACATTATTATTTGATTAGTATTTCCACAGATGCAAAGAAAGTGGTAACTACATGTTGGGGTCTGTTTTGTTTCTTTAGTGATTTTTTTTAAACTTGTTTGGCACTATTTAGCCTAGACTACATTATAAATGATATTGTTTTCCTGTTTTCTTTATCATTATTATGATATAATAAAAACTACAGCATTATCACTGACAAGACAAAAAAGGTAATTTAAATCACAGAAAAACAGGACACCAACATGTAGTTACTACTGTAGACCACCGGGGGGCAGCAAGCAATGTAAAACTGCCATAAACGGCTACAATGCTACAGAAAACAGAGGGTATGTTGACAATAAAATAAAAGCATGCTCTTCCGGCTCGGTCTATAGGCACAGTATTGTAGCAGCAAAGTTTGTTCAATTCAATTTTATTGACCCAATTTGTAAAGCTCTTCAGTTACAACACATGCCACTACTATTGTACAGCCTTCTAGCATTAAGCTTGACAACGATGAGAATCCAAGGTCTTTCCTGATTCTGCTGATGTCTGGTGTGAGTCGCTCCGGTGGGACGTTGTTGACGATTTCTATTTCTCCAATTGTCGCTGATTCCTATTTCCTATTTGAATCACTCTGGTAGATCTGGGGTTGATTGGCCGATCGAATCTCAGGTTAGTCCCGGGTCAGACTCCGGTTAGTCTCAGCTCTCACAGGTTGACCGCTGGTTTAATCGCGTCAAAAACTGTCTTGGTCTGTAGGCCGACAATTCTCTTTTCTCCTTCAGTTCGTGTGTTCTCTCTTCTTGTCGTCAGGCAAAAGTGAGGCGTACAGCTCATAGCGGCCCGATACCTCACACGTATAGCTGTGTACTATGCATGAGGTCATCACGGCCCCAAAGGCGGTGTTGTACGTTAAAGCATTTCTAGCCATGTTATCGTCGTCAAAGGAAACCTATCGGTTTGGTCAATATGGCTCCTACACACAGTATACGAAACACCAATCGCGGTTAAACAGCAGCTAATGTCCATTTCACGGCCCGGGGTACAGCACCTCAGTTTGTATGTGTTAGACGATACCATTTTCCCCGACAACACGGCCAAACTACAACCGTAGTGTCAAGCTACGTGGCGTGACTGTCAATAAACACAGGCCGCCAGTGCGGAAGCGTATGCTTTTATTTTGTTGTTAACGTACCCTGTGCTTCCTGTTGTAGTGTAGTCGTTTACAGCAGCTCGACATAGTTTGGTGCCCTCCTGTGTCCTAAAATCGTAACTACACGTCTGGGTCTGTTTTGTTCAGTGATTTATAACTTTTCTCATTGCTATTTAGTCTAAACTACATTATCAATGATATTGTTTTCCTGTTTTCTTTATCTTTATTATGATACAATAAAATTATTTACAGCATTATTACTGAGAAGACACACAATTATTTTATTAAATTTAGGATTTATTCCCATAAACAGCATTCATTATAAGTTAGTGACAAATCCTTCATTTCATACATTCAAACTTCATTTTGAGAATATTTTATTGTTGTTGTTATTATCCTGGCAACCGCAGACTGTATTGGGCAAAATTGGACTGTAAATTCAGGGAAAGGCAGCATTCGGCATTAGATGAATCCCAAAGCCTTGTGTTTCCTCATCTGGAATTATCTCAACGCAGCTGTTAGTAACACGAATTCCATACCATCCTGCCCAGAACTGTGTGTCCTTCCCTCCATGGGTAAAACGGATGTATCTCACACCAGGTCCATAGTTGTGAAAAACGTGTGTCATCTGAAAAAAAAAGGCAGTTCAGATTTGCGCCTGGTGGTTTTATTTCCCCCTCTATTAATTAGCACTTTATACTTTGTACATATAGTACCTGATTCCATTTCTGATCGTTCCACTGCTTAAACAAAACCGGCTCGGGAGCAAATGTCTGGATGCAACGTTTTCTCTGATTTAGCAACTCAACACAGATGCGATACTCACTGCCACAGTCCCATCGTGGTGCATACCTAATGTAACACAAATGCAAAAGAATGAGGACATATTGTAGGTCGGGAGTCCAAGTTTAGGTTCAACAGTCGAGCAATTAAAAAAATAAATGCAATTAATTATAGGTTCTGTGATTAATTAATTGCACTTTTTTTTACTGTGAAAAGCATTCAAACACATTTCTAATCAAATAGCATTGGGTAGATGAATAAATTAATGAATAATAGACAATAGTAGTTCAATATCCTTTATTTGAAAAACTGAAAAAGGTTTTCAATTTTCATATTCAATATGAAATTGAATAAGAAAAGCATCTCAGGCCACACCTATTACTTCAACCTGACAACAAAGTAACAGTCTCTGACATCTTTACTTGTTGAATTTTACTTGTTGAAGCTGAATTTTCCGTTCATGGGTCCAAGCAGCATCTTTTCATCTGCCTCTATCATCTTTACAAAGCAGGTGTGGGCGTTTTCTCGACTCACAGGTGGTTACCACAGTTACCATGCAGCCTGATTCTTCTTCTTTTGTATTTTTTTTGTCCATTTTTGTGTTTTTCTGTCCATTGATCCTCTGATACGTTTATGTTTGTTTTTTAAAGTTTGCGCGATGTTTAATTCTCTCAACTCAGCATTTCTTTTTGTTTGTTTTATTTTGTTTTACACAAGCGCTTACTTGTACTGATTGTATGCCAACAGCATACAAATGAATATACATTATGTTACTGACATTTTTTTGAAAAATATGGATTATGTCTATGAGTGATTAAATTTGCCATCAATCTAACAATTACAGAGAGTATTTCATTGGGTGCTGTTCTCACCAGTCAGATATTCTGATGTCTGGCTGGAAATGATCCATAAAAGATGGGTTATAGCCTTCTTTCTCCAAATCAATCAGCTGCGCCTTCCTGCACATTCTGCAGAGAGAAGAGGATGTTTTAGCTACTACAGAAGATCAGTGTAGCCTAATGCGAAGCATGACCTATGTTTTCGGCATCTCTCCCAGTGGATACTCACGAATAAGACGTCACAAAGTTTTTCTGGACTGTTTCATCTGGATGTGGCACGATAAGATCCTCTACTTTCCACTCATCACCACCGTTCTCCAAAATATGCCAACCCTGCATATTGTCTATGAAAATAAATGCTGGGATTGTAAAGAGCATAGTTTGTGTGTAAAGCTAATTTATTGTTCAGTAGGAAATCAATCTCCTCAACACCACTAAAGACTGACTGGTGGTCTTATTGGCCTCTTACGTTCACCCCTTGAATTCTTGATTAGGTTTCTCCACATCTTGACCAGGAAGTAAAACCGCCTCCAGTCACTTGTTTGGCGTGAAGTGTCAGGTAAGCAATAACCTTCTCTTCTGCATCGCTCTTTCCACATTGATTCGCTGTCAGCCACTGCTTTCCACTGCTGGCAGACCAAGCGACAGGTACGCACCACCTCCTTATGAGGAAGGTTCAGGAAGATCTGCTCCAGGATCTCCAGAGGAAGACACGAGAACTGAGACAGAACATGGAGGACACAGATACAGACACAGGCAAAACACAACTGACGGGGTCAGATTTCAAGCACTGACTTTGGACTGCTCCAATCAAAACATATTTGACCCCACTGTATCTGACAACATGGGACTGAGAGGCCTGGTGCATATAGTAAACAACATATGCTGTTCTGTATTTTGAATACGTTCTATAGTTTGAAGATGAACTGAAAACAGCATTTAGACGAGTGTCTCAGAATAGTAGCACATCTCGTCTCATATGAAGGTGACAGGGGAAGTGTAACACACTTACGTCTACGCCTAAGGAGCAGGTTGACAACATGTCAGCTGATGCTTTTGGGTGACGTGCGGATAATTCGGAGCTCTGACTTGCACCCATCTCCTTCTCTTTCCTCTTCATTACCGGGTACAAACCAGGCAGGACAGTCAGCCACACGGTGCTTTGAAACAAGCGTGTAGCTACACTGTCACGTTATCTTCGGTTGGTTTGCATCCGACAACACAACGCGGAAGTAGCTATCAAGCTAATAGCAGCAGCCTCAAACGTCAACTACGACTCCACAATGAACACGTGACGGCCGACGATTCAGCTTCCGTAAGTAACAACAGTCGCTTTCACTTGTCTGTAACAAAAAACACGTTGTTGTTTAACGGAGTTTTCAAGAAATTCATCAACGTGCTAACCCTAACCCGAGCAAAGCGGCGCTAGTTATTCATCACAGGACACCCTGGTGTAAAGACGCACGGGCGGAGCTCAAATGAAGGCTGAACGTGAGCCGTTCGCTGCGATTAAAGGCACGCGGGGTTTATTTCGAGCAACGTGTATTACACACACAATACAAGGGAGACGTCATGAAACATCACTGTGACTGTGCGATCATGATCAACATTTCCTCAACGTTTGCGAAGCAAACAAATATGTAATTAATCAGAAAACAGATGGAGGATTAAAATGACAACGTGTTCTTCTTATTGTTATTTATTATATTATATTTAGTATTGTTTTTTAATAAGCAGGATAATAAGAAAAAAAAAGGCAGGATTAAACATTTTCACATCCTCAATCTGCCAGAATTAGGCCCCACAATTAATGTCAATCATACAGAAGTCAGTGTGAAAGAAAAATAAAGTAGGTGCATTGAAGAAGGATTTTCTAGTTATTCCTTATAATGAATTATGGCTGATGTGTATTTGTAAATTAATTACGGCATTGAGGAAAGCTTTAGTGCCAATAACAGCACATCATGTATTTTTATTGGTCCTGGAAATGTATAAATATTGTCTCACTAAATAACGACCACTTTGTGTAGGAAAATGGCATCTCTATAAAAATGGCTTATTAATAAACATAAAGGAGCAGGGATGCAACTCCAGGAGAATCAGCTGATAAAAATAGATGAACCTGATTCAGGAATAGTCAGTGTCTTCAAAGGAGGAACGTGATTCATTGTCAGGATGCTGTTTTTCTCTTTCTTCTTTGCATGACCCACTTGTTATGATTTTCGAAAGAGCGGGGAGTGAAATCTCTAGGCCTGATGTGCTTCTTGCTAATTAATTCTGTTCATGAAGAAAGCAAAGATACATGAACATCTCACGCTGACCAAAAAAAATAAGGAGAAGGCATTTCCTGTAAGACTTCACTCAAGGTAATCACCTTGTAATGTGGAAAGAAGTTTGAAGCTTGTTTGTACCTTGTGAATAATCTTTTGATGTAATCTTATTGTATTTGTATATTCTTTCTTCATTCTGTCATTCCCATTTCCTGAAAAAAAAAATACTTCAAGGCAAATCTAAAATATTTTCTCTTTCACCAGAAAAAAAGCCTTTTTGGAAAAGTAAAGAGTAAAAAGAAAACATTCAACAACATGAGATAAGCCTATTTTTAATAATATGGCAAATAAACAGGTTCATTCATGTCTTTCATCACATAGGCACTGCAGTTTATGTACAATGCAGTACATAGGGTCATAAAGTACAAGCCATACCAAAAATAGAGGCTAGAAGGCCCTGGAAGTAGGATGGTAGCCATCGATTTTTGTATCACATTACAATTTCAAGCAGGCCCCAACCCTGTCAATGAATACTGGATCATAATCACCCGATTCTGTGACACTTCTGCTCAACTCTGCATAATGAAATGACTATAAAGACAAAAAAAGGTAAATGCACAAATTCTGAGTAACAGGGACTTGTATCCTTGTTGTATCCAAAATGTTGCACCTGTTTATCCGTCTTCTGACAAACAGCTGAGAGATGAGTCATTTTGGTCAGCATGGGAGCTTCTATGTGTCTGCGTCAATCCTGTGAGCTGAAAACAGGAAATGCAGAACAAAAAGGAGACAAACATAAAACGTGTGGCAGGCACATGAAGGTGTTAGTGTGTGAACATGTTTTACTGCACACATCACATATATTTAATCTGAACAGTATATTCTCTACTAAATCACTAACTTGCTCTGTCACACTAAGGGACCTACATTGCTTTGGTATCCTGAGTGGTTCTGCGTCTCCTGACAGGACTTGATGCATGACTCCTCGGAACTGATACAGCACCTTCAGGCTCTTCTCCTCCCCCACACAGGGATCGTAGAAGCCAGGGAGTCCAGACTGGAAAAAACATTGGATCATGCACCGGCAGCAGAGTGAATCATCACAAAGTAAGTTGAAGTCATAAGTTTGTGGTACTTTATATGCACTCGTACACAAATACAAAACACTTAGCTGAAAACATCAAAGCTGAAAAATCTACTTCCCTGCATGTTTGGAAATCGTGCATGGGGCGAATGTACTTACCTTTGTGGTGTCAGTGAGGATGAGTTTTGAGTCTTTCACCAGACACTGCAGAGGCACAGTCACATCAATGACCTTTGCCCTTTCGTGTTTTCTACTGTTGTCTGTAACAAACTTGCCATACCAGGCATTGAGGATGATGAGACCTGATGAAGAAACATTGGTTGACAGTTTTAATCAACTGGAAACTTAATGTAAAACTTTGTTGATTTTTTATTTACCAAATAAGTCACCAAAATAGCCTAATTTGATTAATCGCAGCTCTCAGAAATCAGGAGACGACAGAGAAAACACACATAGGACAATTTGAAATGAAAAGTCAAATACGACTTCCCACTTTGAACATAAATTTTAACCTTGCATACCTGCACCTCCAGCTACACAGTTTATAACAGAACCTGTGTAATTTGAGATGTGTGTCATAACAAAAAGACAGCACAATTAATTTTAACTGCAAGCTCAGCTGCTTTAACAACATCATAACCGTTTCATGGGTTGTCGTCCATTGATTATAGAAGAGCAATTGTGTCTGTCGTTACACACAACTGCTATTAACTGCTGCATTATGTTATAACTGCGAAAACCAGGGTGGACCTCTGATGATACTAAAGTGACAGGTGTGATAAGACAATTATTACTTGCCAAACTCCCCAAGGTGAAAATCATACTGTCTGCTGAGAGCCGACTAAAAGGCCTCAATAAAGACCAGTCTAAACGGAAGCAAGAGGGTCGTTAAAAAAAATCCATTGAAGTATACTACTCTATCAATGTTCACAAAGTACAACAGTTTTGCCTTTGCTGATTATACCGCCCCTTCAAATTGAAGTGAACTACCCAACAAGATCACTTAAATCTTAGGTTGTGCTATAGTTTTGCTGTTTTGAATGTGAGCGTTGGGAATTCATTGGAAGCCGGAAATTAAAGAACATCTAACAGGGATTAGTTTTATTTATTTATTTATTTATTTTTAATCTAAGAAAGTAGAAGTGAGAAACTCTCCATCAGGCAAAGCTTTCAGTATATTTCACCTGAAATGTATCCAGAGAAGTGCAGAACCCGAGAGGATCAAACAGTTTCACAAACTGCTAAAAATCATCATTCCCAGGACAAGCTATTCATGTCAATGTTACCAATCTTACCCATTCTAGACTCTTCAGCTTCGATTATCCTGCGCACAGACTCCTGCATGAGCAGGACCTTCAGAGATGGAAGAGAAGGAGATCAATAACAGCAACAAGATTTCACATGGATTATACAAATGAATGCCTGTAGGACCCTGCATTTTATGGAATCCCATCTCAGACCCCTCTTCTCAGTGTTGTGGGACTTGTGACGATTCTAAACAGTAACCCACAATACTTGCTCTTCTATCAATGAACCACAATGCAGGTCTGACAGCACATCTACATGCAAGGATGTGAAACACTCACGGCAGCCTCTGCCTCTTGTTTCTTTCTGGCGATATCAGAGGCCGAGCTCTCCCGCTGCTTCTCCAACTCTCTGTTGAGTGAGAAGATAAATGGAGAAATAAAATAAGCTCATAAAAGCTGGCCATTTTAACACATGTGGTGCTACTTCCAATAACACTTCTTGCATGAATCGAACAACTCAAAGTGATGGTTTCTTACTGTTCCTTCTGGGCCCGCATGTAGGGCCGAATAATAAGCCGCTGGATGGCGAGGTAGAAAACCAATGGTCCAACTGTGGCGTAAAATACAGCACTTGGCAGGAGCTGGTCAGTCAGATGGATCGGAAAGAAATACGTCTGGCTGGCTCTGTTCAGTCTGCAGGTGGAAAGCTGTTGTCATTATTTAAATCTCGCTGGCTGCTAAAAACGTTTACTCTGTCTGTCTGAAAATGGTGGATCATTGAGCAAAATCCCATTAAAAAAATAATAAAAGTTTAATAGTCTCCCAGCTACATACAGCTATCTGTCGAAAACTAAAAATGTCACCAAAAGAAATATCTGCCAGACAATATGGTGAACTATGTGATGATTGTTTCTCAGATATGGTCTGCTGATATCTGTCTGAATCAGAAGTTGATTGTATATACATATGCTTTTAAAGTCATGTACCACAGCAACCTAACAACTCAAAAAGGCCACATCTTGTGTTGACGTCTTCAAAGATGCACATTAATTTGGCTCCTGGTGTCTGAGTCTTATTTCCCACGGGTGCTATGGCAGCAGCAATGTTAGAAAAGTGAATGGGAACCTACGCCTGTGAGAGAACGGTAGCGGCACTTACTTGATTTTGAGGGAGACACCTTGTGGCACACCCACGCTGACAGTGGCTCCGAGGACACTGTGTCGGCTGATCTTCCTCTCAGCACCGTACTCTACCACAGTCCCAAAGAAACCGGATCTGTAACAGAAAGACACGCTAACTGCCTCTTCATCAGCAAATGAGATCAAAATCTCATTATGACCTACGATATACAGTGGTGCCTTGACTTACGAACTTAATTAGTTCCGTGATCGGGTTCGTAGGTCGAAAAGTTTTTCCCATAAGAATTAATATAAAAGCAAATAATGTGTGCCAAACTATCACTAAAGTCACCCCTTTTGCCCTATTACTCTGTTTAAAACACCGTAAAATCAGTAAAAAAGTACACACACAGAAAACCATAACAATAGATAAGAATTCAAAAATCAATTAACAAAAACTTTTAAGTGCTTTACCTTGAAAGACGTGACGACTTGCTATAGGAGTAGGCGCTAGAGAGACGGGAGGTGGGAGTTGGGAAGTGGGAGGGGGCGAGTGGGAAAATCACGTACCGTATGCTTAATTTCTACGTTCGCTACACTGCACTTTGCTACTTTTTTTCTTACATTTTTAATTTTATAATTATATATTATTTATACCCTGACACGCTCTGAGAGACTCGCTCACGGGTCACACGTAATGGCGGCGGCCGGGGAAATTTTTTTTAATTTTTCCGGGCTCGGGTTCGGAAGTTGAATTTGGTTCGTAAGAGGAGGCAAAAAAATCTTGAGCCTCCGGTTCGTATCTTGAAAAGTTTGTGAGTATAGGCGTTCGTAAGTCGAGGTTTCACTGTATTGCACAATGACAACATACTTTACTGAGCCCTTAATCTTTGTCTGATCATCATCCTGGAACTTGTACTGATAGCTCATCATCATAAAAGTGTGAGGAATTCCAAGCTGCGGAGAAAAGAAACGTACATTATCAGACACAGGCCTGACAAGCAACTGTGGATTGAAGCTAAATATAAATGCTGACGACTAACCTGCATTGCGAAGGTGAAATGGCTGCTTTTGGTGTCCCTGACTATGCTGGTGTTCATAGAGGACTGGATTCCCCATCGCCACTGCAGATAGCCCATTGTGTTCTTGTCTAGGTGACGGGCCAGGACTGTGGTGACCCCTGGACGCACACCTCGGGATGAAAACTGAAGCCCACACTGAGCCGTCACAAAGCTGAGGCACAAGAAGAAAAGAAAAGCTTTAGGATGTAGTAAAAAAAACACAACTTTCTTGTGCAATTCAGTACCTACCATCGAGGTGTCAAGTTTCGGAATATCTTCATTCCTAAGAGAGGTCCATGGGTGTCTCCAGCACCAATCTCAACCTGCGTGCACACAGATGACACATTGTCAGACAGAGGCAAAAAGAGAAAGAAAACATTTCACACTGAGTGTGTGCCTGTGTTGTTCCCAGCGAGAATGCAGTGTACCTCTCCCCACCCCTTTGCTGAGGTGACTCTTCTCAAGGCCAAGTTAATGGTGCCACCTCCATTCCCATTGTGGGTTGACAAGGACCCAGACAAAATGGCTGTGTCTTTCGTAGTAAGAGGAGCCTGCAGGAGAGAAAACTGTAAGGCTTTTGATAGGAACTTACTCAAACATCTTTCCTTAAAGCTATCATGGACTCCTTTCATCCAAAAAAGACATGATAACACACATCATCACCTCTATGGATTGTGATATGTGCATCTTATTGATTTCCACATGTGGGACCCCCCCACCGTCCACATCCTCATAGTCCTCCTCATATCTGTCAAATAGGTCTGTGGCATCAATACCCACACTAATCGTTCCCTGTGAATGATAAATTTTAGAATACTGTGTTAATTAACAATGTATATAATGCACATGAGATAGTTCATACCTTTTCATATTCAATTCAATATTGGGCTTATTATCTCAAACATACCTTTGGGTTGGTCCTTTGTTGAAGCCTCCTCTCCTCTCGCTCTCTGTGAAGACGCTCATACTCCTCTCGGATCTCTGCGGGGGTTCTTCTCCTTTCCACCACCTGGAGCAAGAAGATATGACTGACTGCAAAGTGACTGGAGGTTTGGCTGCTTCAAAGGTTGCAGATAAAAAAGAGTTACAGGGAGAGAAATTTCACAAGTACTTCAAGCTCCAATATGGTCTTTGGTTGTGAATATGCACATATATAAAATGTCATATTTTGTACAGTCAAACATTAATAGTCTTAAATGAAATGAAGCAAGACTTCGTGAAGGTTTAAGGAACACATGCCATTCAGGACAAGAAAGACAGGAAAATCTCATTAGGAATGTAGGCTTCACGCCACGGACTTACCTCCCACCCATCAACATCAAGTCCTCGCTTGCCGTAGATATCATATATAGCTCGTGACTGTGGATCCCTGAGCACTAGAAAGATATATAACCAACAATAATATTAACAATGTAATTTATGTTTTCAAATGTGTGTGACTCTGAGAATGTAGAAAAAAATGCTACATTTCCCAAATCAACTGGAAAAAAATCCAAATCAGACACATTTAGTGTATTCTTCATGCACTGATTTAAAATGAATAATATTTTTTAACTTCCATTCACTTAGCGTTGCCTCAAACTGTTTGGCCCGTGGCCCTGATGTAACATGAACTCCACTGTGCTGACAAACTTTGCTTACCTTCGTAAGCTTCATGTACAAGGTTAAAAAGCTGCTCCGCTTGTCGCTTCAGCTCAGGGTCCCTGTGTTTGTCTGGATGATAGAGCATACACAGTCGCCTGTATGCTGCCTTGAGTTCCTCCTGTGTTGCCTGAGGCAGAATATTGGAATAGTGTAAGGGGAAAACGTAGGAAAATATCAAACATACAAATACACCACGTATAACATTAAAATGTTTTCAAAAATCAATGTATTGTACCGTTTTATATCATGAGCATAATCATACCAAAGCTCATGAAAAAAATAACTAAAATGTAAAAAGTGCATTAACTTTAAAAGAAAAATGTTGCTTAAGGCATAGCTTTGAGTTTATATGATTTCTAAAAACAAAAGGTTTGTGGACTGGGCTTACTGGTTTTACTACACATGAATGAAAATGTGGCATGTCCTGCCCTATGTAAAAATATATAATTTACATTTCAACATGATAATTATTGGCAACATAACGTACTTTACAAATAAAATCCGAAAAGCAAATCCGAACGCGTTAGCTCTCCAGACATTACAGCACATGTTAAAGTGTAACCTGGGATGCATGATGAAATGTCATAAGTACAGTTGGTGCTACTGTGCGCATCTTTGTGCGTAAGAGAGATCATCTTGATACAGTCAGAATCAGAGATCAGATCTCAGATTAACTCTTTATCAACTGACAGCAGGATAAAGCCGAAACCCTGCGACCTGTTGGGCGTATAGCAAGGCAGCAAGCCGAAGAGTCACTTCACTCAATCAATGTCGAGGGTCACAAGCTAGCCACCTAGCTAACATAAAATCTATTTATAAGAGCAGACTTTAGACATGGAGCACAGAAAGCGTATCGAATTATAGCTGAATGCATCCGCGCAGACATCTATTAAGATCCCAGACACACACTGTACCTCTCTCCTGACATTTAACAGGGAATAATAATCATCACTGCAGATATCATCATCGTCCAAGGCAGACGCCATGTTTACACCCGGTCATTTCTTCTTCGTGTCCGTAGCTCAAAGTCTTCTTGGCCTTCTGTCGCCCTCTTCTGTTTGGGATGAACTTCAACACCTCTGCTGTATTTAGAGACTTGTCCACTTGACTTCTTTTCTTTTTCTGCTTTTAGGATTCCCAGGTGTTTATTCGTTTTTGTTGATGCGGTGAGGAATTATATGCAAATATTACCTAAGTATGTTTGATGATGTTTCCAAAAATAAAAAAATGAGGATGCATTATCGCATTGCCGCCATACAATAGCTTTTAAAATTACGTTTACGTTTAATAACTGTCATTTTTAGCCATGTCGTGTAAAATATGAGTATATTTCTCTGTTACTCCATTATTAGCTTTTAGTAAAGAAAAACATATGGTGATATAATTTGCATTTTATACGTAGGCAAATTAACGTTGCTTACAGACTTAATTCCAAGGGGATACTGTCTGCTGCCTATCCACACAGGAGCAATCAAGTCAAGGAGTGAGAAAACCATTTCGCTGCATTAGGCCTTTCATTAGTTCATTATTACTTTTCTTTGCAATAACACCGAGCCGTTGACTGTACAGGGCGCTCAGGCAGCAGAGGAGCTGTCCTTTCAGCACCAACGCCTCAAACAATACACTGCATTTCAGCACTGATTGCCACCAGCCTGTTAAGACGAGCTGAACGCTGCCCTTAAGTGCTGCAGTTGACACAAGTGCCAAAAGCAAAGTCTGTGAAGCGCAGTCATCTGTAATTAGATTGCTTCGAGTCATTTAATGTGGCCATACTGTTTTCAGAACCTATGTAACTGCACCACAGCGATAGAGGCCTGAACCACCATAGCATAATGCACAGAAGTAAAGTGGCAGTATCTACGGAGCTCGTCATCAAGTCCCTCCATCACGCTGACCCCGCACTAACGTCCACAACCTTGTAGATGGACTGTAACCGGCCCGTATCCTTCACATCTCCCGGAAACTAACGCAGCAGCCAGTATCGTGGTGCCACGATCCCAGATCAGCTACACATGTTTACAGGGGAACAACAATGTCTACAACGCAAACTGTCATTTGCATGTTTGCGTGACAGATTGTACAAACTGTTACTGCACTGTGATATGCCTTAAATGTTTTGTTATTTTGTCATTTATGGACAAGATAAATGTTTTATTTGCTGCTATAGACAGCTATGTATGCATTTTTTTTTACCATTTCACGAAGGACTGCAGTCATGTACATATACAGCTAGTAATCTAGTAGAGGATGATTATATTTTTCAGTGGGTGAGCAAAGGGGGCAAATGGGGTGTTCAGGGGGCCTCTGGGCCAGGATCATCCTGTCAAGTGACTTATATATTAATATGTCCCGTGTTAAAGTAGAGTTCTGTTAAAAGACAGAACACACACGCAAATTGATAAATGACCACAGACTCACAAAGCGACCACAAACTGTTGCAAGACACAAAACATCCACAGTGAGACACGTTACAGCCACGCAGAGACAGCAGAAATGAATACAAAGACAAATAAATAAAACAACCATGCTGTGCACAAGGATGCTGCACCGAATAACCACAGAGAGACACGATGGACATTTCTCACAGTGTGTCCACGTTCTGGCGTCTCTCGGGGACAGACGTCACATCTTCACATTTGAATTAGTATTAATTGTGTATATGAAGGTGACAGCCTAGCCTGGTGTTTTCGTTTTAACACAACACCGCGTCACCGTGTTTTAACAGGAGCTCCACGTCAGACCGGTTTTAAATGTACTGTCAAAAACAAAAAACAAAAACAAAAAACAAAAAAAAACAGTGGCGGTGCCAAGGTGAGGGGAGACGTGTTCCCATCCCCTCTGTCAGTCACCGCCTCACAGCCAATGGTAAGTTCGCTTCGGTCGGACCGACTCGCCGCCGCCTGCTCCTCCGCTCCCTCCTCGTGCTGTCCTCGCCGTGCACGCGCGTGGTACCCACGGTCGTGAGGAGGAGGAGGATGTTGCGCGTGAAGGGGAAATGGCTGCCGAAAACAAGCCGGAAGGTAAGAGAAATGTAATGGGATTAATTTACTCCTATGGGCGCGATGTGGTTTTCCTCGAACAGCCGTAACTCCGACACACTCGCGGCGAGCAGCGGGGAGATGTTCGGCGGAGGAACGGCTCCGCTTTCCCCCCTGCGAAAGGGGCAGCTAAAGCGTGGAGACGTCACCTAGCCAGCTAATATTAGCTTGCTTTCTAGCCAGCTACTATTCCCACCGTAGCCCGCATTTAAAGCTCGCCACGGGGACTAACAGTCCGCCGGCTAAAAGTGCCGCGGTAGCCCGGTGTTTTCTCCGCCTCGTCGCCACGTACCGACAAATTCAAGTTGTTAACAACGCGGCTAAGTTAATGACAACATGTCATTGGCATCGACTAACTTCTCCCCTTATTACCCAGCTTTGAAAGCGGCTTGGTTTGTGTTAGTTTTTTTTTGCCACTGTTTGTGTTCCGCGGCAGCGAAACACAAACGTTGGTACGTGTTTGTTTTGAAACACGTAGAGTGTAGTTTATTTTTGTTTTTGTTTTTTGTTCCGTCTCGTTCACTTCCCCCTTCGTAGCACGAGGCGTTTGTTTGTCCGTCCGCGCGAGGCGAAACAGTGTTTACGCCACAGAAGTGTTGTGTTCGGGGGTTTTTATTTATGGCGGAACACGGTATTTTAACCCCGAGATGCTAAGTAAGACTTATTGGACTTGATTGGTGATGGAGGCGTCGAAACGCCGCGAACGCTCGGCTCGCTCTCGGAGCCTCGTCGCACTTGAGATGAAAATGCCATCACACCGGGTGAAACAGGGAGGATGGAGAGCAGGGTTTTCACCAACCTGCACACTACACTACTTCACTCACAGGGCAAAATTACGACTTTTTCTTATCCCCCAGCTTATTTCTTACGTCCCACTAACTCAAAATGATATGCATTAGACTTTACTTGTTTCCTTTTTAGTGCCATGTTTTACTGCAAAGCTTATACATAACTGAGAACTGTTCCCATTCAGATAGGCCCATGGAAGAATTTTGTGTGAGTAATTAAACAGCGTCTATATGAAAATGGAGATAAAAACACAGCAGCTCTAAAGGGACTAGTTTTTTTCTTATACCCCTTATGAGTACTGGAACCAGACTGGACTCAGTCATATAGTCACAATCTCTTGTATTTGATCAGGATGAAAATTTCAGATTATAAAATATAAAAACAGAAACCATTAATCATTTATATATTATTACTTTAACTTTTACTTGGCTGAAATGAGTATAACGATTGGACATTAATGCAGCGTGCTCCTGCTGAAGTTGGGGTATTTTTTATATCCATTGATTTATACCGTGGGTGAGACATAAGACTCGTCCTCGACTTTAAAATGTCTGAAAGTGGAAGGGGAAAAAAGATTTCTGCATAAATCGTTCGGCCAGCTGTTTCTGAGCTGTACATAATGTTTTGTGGCAGGCTTAAAAATTGAACAGGCGTCTGTCGGGGTTTGGTTTCATCGGCCTCAAACACAAATCCTTTTTGATGTCGAATCACTTTAATGTTTCAAACGAGTGTAAACAAATTACCTGTGTCCATATGAGAGGAAAGGATAAAAACACTGTTATTTCAGTTGCTTGGATGTCAGTGTGCCAACCAATAAACCCAGTCCCGCCAGGGGGGGGTATTGAGCTACTGGAGCTCAGCTCAGTATATAGTGAGGGATCAGTCTGTGGCTGTGACAAAAAAAAAATGAAGACATCTGGTTTTATGATAGTAATCACTTCACTGTGGTGTATACTCCAAGTGTATTCATCTACATAGCTGAACTTAGCAAATCGGCTCCAGTTGTTCAACTTGATTCCTGTCCAACACCGGGAGCTCTCACTGAAAACCCTCGCTCGAAAGTCCCATCGCTGAGCAGGTTAAGTTATTTTCAGTGTTCCTGTGAGGACGGTCAGTGGAAAAAGGAGGAGGCGGAGGACGAGGGAGGGGAGCGCAGGGAGAAAGGGAGAGCTTCATATCTTAATGTA
Source organism: Trinectes maculatus (assembly GCA_016785345.1). Taxonomy (NCBI): domain Eukaryota; kingdom Metazoa; phylum Chordata; class Actinopteri; order Pleuronectiformes; family Achiridae; genus Trinectes; species Trinectes maculatus. Next base: position 377,284 of record JAFBJQ010000210.1, on the reverse strand, counting down.
AATGCAACGTCGGCTCGTGCAAACCTGGCCCTTAAACCTTTTACATCAAACTCTCATGCTGAATCTTCATTCCCGCGTCCAGTTTTTCAGTTTGGGCCGTTTGTGAATGTGGAACATGTTTTCTTTTCAATGCATATTGTCATTAAAGTTTTATTTGACATGCCTCTGGATGCTGGGAGGCCACTAATAGCGCTGAACAGTTTTGTTACCTTTTGTCCTTGTGTAATGCGGGCAGTGCTGATCTTGATCTCCAAGGTGTTTGACAAGTCTTATGATGGTCTGTAATAGTCGACACATACATCTTGGCGTTCGACTCAGCGGCCATGGCCCAGTCTCACTCAGCAGTCTAATGTTTACATCCTGGGGTAATTCTCTCCTGCCGAACTGATTGTCAGGTCCCTGGGGAGTTCTTTTTTTCCTACGCACTCATAAACAGCATAGAGGGTCTGTTACTTTAAGTATGAGGCCTGGAGGGCAATGAAAAATGAAAAAAAATGAAACAGGCTTTCTATGTCTTCTGGATAAAACTACATCCAATTGTCTGGAATCTACCAGAGCAGAGACTTAAACAAATATTGCTGCGCAAGAGCCGAATGTGAGAAATGAAACAAGCACTTTAGTAAACACAAGCTACAGTACCAGCACTCTTGCGATGATGGGAAAACACAGTGTTCGAATTCAATCTGGATGCACTTAGCTTGAAACTTGAAAGTGTCGTATTTTCTGTAAACGTAGCAGAACTGAGAAACGTTTGTACATTAATTTAAAATCAGAGAACCGCAAGGGCAATGATAAAGGGAGTTTACGAAGACATAAAGCTCACACAGGTGTGTTATGTCAACTACATAAATCTAAGTGCAGTGTGCAGTGTGTGTGTACAGATGACAACAGAAACAGTCAAGAATGGTTGCTTTCTAAAATGTGAATTAGGCCCGCGCTATCATCTCTGCAGGAAGCAATATTTCTCTTTTATTTTCAAGTGGGTGCAGTTTAAAAAGTTTCATGATGAAGCGGCAGCAAAACATCAAGTAAGCACGCAGTCAGCCATTAACTTACAAAAGTGCTTGTGCAGCAATGGTATAAATGTTTCTCTGCTGTTTTGTAAAGAAGGATGAATTTAACCTCCCCATGATGTCAGAGGACTCACTTGTTCGCGCAGTCTTGTGTTGAATTGGACACTATTTTCTCCCTCCTCAGACAGTTAATTGAATCAGTGAGGTGTGGACGGATGGGACCAGGTCTGAGTCCAGTCTGTGGTCCCTGAGACGTATCGTTTCTAATGCCGGCCTGTAATAGACCTTAACCGACTGCTTTGCACGGCCTCCTGATTGATTGTATTGATTAATCCACTTTACCTGTGATGCAATAGGGAGTATTACTGACCCGTATCAAACTCGACCAGGGCTACACTCACCTTTTAATAAAAATAATGATAATAATAAAAATAATAATAATAATATTAGAGAAATTCACTGTTTTTAAATAGAAAGTAGATAATCTCTACTTCATTATCACTATTATGGATATTGTTGTTGTTATTTGCATTATATTTTTGCCCATAAACACTTGTTTATTTTAAATGTGTTGTGTTGCAATATACTGTCTAGCCTGTGTTGATACTGCTTGCATGGGGAGTTTGCTTAGTAATCATAGGCTGGCAGAATGCTTCTTTTCCTCGATTTTCTCTACTTTTCTCTTTGCCTCCTGAAGGACTGAAGAAAGTTCGTAATCCGGATCGAATGTACAGATCAGCAGTGTGTTATGCTGGCCATGGTCCACCTAAGAGTATCAGTGATGACACAGAGATGAACAGTAAGAGTCAGTTATTAATACTGCATTGCCGCTCCAAGAGGCCACTACCTGGCCAATCTATTATTCATTCATCGATTCATTTATTTACTTCTTGATTTCATCCGAACCCATGCCCCCTCCTTCTTTTATTCTCCTCCAACGCAACACCCCTCCGGCTGCTCTGTTGATTGAAGTGTCTGCTTTACCGGATCACGCTGTCAATAGCTGAAGTGCTGTTGTTAACTAAGAGTGATTGTTTCAGGTTAAGGCCAGGGGATCAGGACCTGAGCAGACCCTCAGAGAGAAAGCTTACACCCTGAGCCATCAATTATTGCCCTGCACAAGCCTTTCTCTGCTTCTCTTCAACCTGTAGTTGATAGGTGAAAAAACAACAAGTTAACCATCCGATTTTATAATGTTTGTGTTTGACCATAATATTTATTCAGTGTTGAAAATGTTACACCTTGTGATATTTCCTTCTTTCAGACGCATTTAACTTTGCCATTGCATTCCTTCTCATAACATTTGTGCTCTATGAGAACTGTAGAGAAGGGGCAGAGAACAAAGACAGCACAACATCATAGGTTTTTATGAATTGTTAAAAAAAACCCTGCTGCTGTGAGTGCAGTTGCTTCAGTGCACTGACAAATCTGTGCGCAAGTGCTATTTTCATGGCCAAAACAAATCAGTCAGAAATGTAGGCCAAAGTCTTGATGTTATTTGTGGGCGAGGTTTCTCTTCGCTCCTGTTTGTAAAATATGTCGACATTTTAGCCTCTGCCTTTACCCTCTGAAGAAAAAACACTGTCCTCTGTGATGCAGATTGTTTCTTAGCAGAAAGGAGCCTGTCTGTAGTTAATGAATGTAGCAGTCTCTTCGCTGCTGGAAGATGCTGTTGATCTAGACAAGAGACTGGGTAATTAAGTGCTCTTGTGTATTTTCATTTCTAAAGAGCGGCTAAAATCGCCCCCATCCCCTTTTTAGACTTTTCACTCTATCTGTCGTTGGGTAAGCTCTGCTGTGCCCAATCCTTTTGGTATTTTTAACAGAGAACGTTGTGAGAGGTTTAGTGGCAAGGGACTGCTTCTGCAGATCTAAGAAACAGGGATTCAGAGTGTAAGGGACATTGTTGATAGACTTCTGCGTGTCACCCCCTCATGTGCGACAGCTGTGACTGACAATATGTTTTGCCAGTCTTGCTATTTTCCTTCATGTTATTGCGTGGTGTTACAGTATGCTGTGGCCGTGTTTAATGCATTCAGCCCGGAGGTTTTTTCTGCCTCGACAGGACACTCCAGTACAATAGAGCAGCTCGAACTGGCAGGTAAACCATTGATCTGAGTAATCGTCTGAGTAATTGTGGGAGTAGTTATGATACAGAAAGAAGGGCTTTGTTTGTGTGCACGGGTAAGCAAGATGGAGAAAATGAGAGCGCGAGAGAGAGGCAGTGAGAGAGAGAGACCTCACCTCTGCTCTCCTTGAGATGGGATTTTTATGGATGGTTGAACTTGGTGAGGGCTGAGAACACATAAAGAGTCATTTTCAGTTTGTTGCAGGCAGTTAACCGTGTGTGCATGTTTGTTGAACTTCCAGTAATAGGCCTAGGCTTTTTTTGAGCTGTTTGACTTTTTGACAGTCTTTTCTTATTATGCTATATTACACATAGTGTGTGTAGCATAAAGCCACCGAGGGAACATAAACAACATAATTGTAAACAATGAAAGCTGCTACAATGCAGATGTTGCACTTCGAACGGCTGCAACACAACTGCACAAGCAATACATCCTGTGAGATTTAGTATAATTCAGATCTATCACTTGTATTCAAACTCTTTTTGTCTTTCCCGCTGGGAGGAAATGAACCTGTTTTTTGCATCTTTTGTAACATCTGCCGTGCGTGTTGCAGGCCAAACACGTATCTTGAATCTTATCACAACAAGGAAGTGATGCTTGTCTCCCTGTTTGTTGTAACATAGCAACACCATGGTGAAGTTCAGTAGATTTTTTTTTCATTGTGGGTGGCTAGTAATTGCGGCGCATGTGAGAGTGTTATCAAACAAGCTATAGGCCAAATGATAAAGATAATTGGTTTCCCAGTCCTACGCTAACACAGGCTATAGTGAGTCTACATACTTCTCCATTTCCTCATCAAGAGCCATCAGGCTATGGGGAGAGTGGCCCCTGGACTATAGGCCAATCACTGTTATTACTGCTAGAGAAATATGACACTGCTTAAATTGTCCTGCGTTGTAGTAAAGCTCTCCCTCAAGGAGGAGGCTATAGACTTTGGTCAAGCACTGTCAGACTTCCTCATACACACAGTATATAACCAGTGATAGAGATATGAAGGACCTGTACATATCAAGTTTTGTGACTTGTCTCTTTGTATGTATCCTTTTTGCTCATATAAAATAGACATGTGACGCCACGGAACAGCAAAGTGTCATGGGTAAAAAGTTGTTGTTTTTTTCCCTCTTCATATGTCTAAAAGTATATTCGATTATTTATCTGTTAGTGGTTGATATCGCTATTGATTATTGCTTTAAAATTGTTAAGTGAGTTTAGATGTTATGACATTTGACCACAAATGATTAGCGGAATGATTAGCAAGAGTTGCAGGTCTTAGCTGACTCACAGGAAAGTGTCATAATCTGAAGGTTACGGAGGCGATATCCCATTAGAGTAAATGTCATTGCAGTAGCCTCGTGCAGGTTAGTCCCCCCCCTTTACCTTTCCTCCTCTTTCTCTCATACCTCACAACAAGATTCATCACTTTTTTATTGACAGCATGTCACCTGTTGACCATTGGACCTTGCCTGTCTGAATTCATCTCCGCTTCACATTTTAACCACTTTCATTTTAAGTCTCATTGTCTAGATTTTTTCTTCGTCCATCAACCTTTGTAACCGTATCAACCTCTGGTCTGAGCTTTAGGTGCAGTCTGTCTTTGGACTGGATTGTCATCTTGCCTGCAACAGATCGAGTCATTAAAATAATGTGCCGAACATCCCACACACACAGATAGTAAATTGTTTAAATTTAAATACTTGATATATTAGTCATCATGTGCCTTTCACTGTGTGCATTCTTTTACATACATTATTGTGGATGCTGTAAAAACTGCATGTAACTTGGCTGTGCAATATTTCTGTGTGCATGCTTTGAATTAATGGCACTTTCTCTTATATTTCTTTCTGTCTATATCACAGACATATAGACATAAACATAAAGAGCCAGTGTTGGCAAATACACTCTGTTGCTTTCACTTATTAATATAGACATCTTTTTTGGAAATATGTAAAATCGATCATTTTTGCAAGATTTGTATGTGATCGATTTGTCACCATTTTTGGGCAAAAACTTTGAAAAGAAAAAGGTTTTTGCGAAGGTTGTTTACATTTAGTATTGTTTTATTGTCAATTATTACTGATAACTTGCCGTGTAGCAAATGGAGTGTGGTGTTTTGTTTTTTTTTTAATGTGTAACCATGCTAATTTTAGACTTCAGCTCTTGGGGGCATTTTTGGTAACAACCCAGTGGATGGCTGCTTAGACCTAATTCAGTTTAACAGCACTACTGAACAGAGGTGAGAGCCAAATGTTTATCCTCAGGACTGTTTGTTCTTCTATGATTCACCTCCCACATGTTTCAGGTAGAGCCACAAAAGAATAGATACTCTTACACTCCCCGTCACATCCTTAAGCCGTATTAGCCACTGAACCATTGTAGAAAACGTTTGCATTCAGACTGTTACTTTTGATATGCACCGCCAGCAGCGATTTGTTGAATGATCTATGGCCAAAACATTAGCTTGCAATTTCTCCACAATGTGGGCACAGATTAAAAAGAAAAACTGTCACTCCCAGAGCGCTCTGAGACAGAGAGGGAAGAGAGAGGGTTTTGCGTTCAGGGCTCAGATATTGATTAAAGATTTGTTTTTGTCAGCCTTTCCAGTCTCATGACCCTCGCTCTTGTCTCTAGGGTGGGGCTGGAGAAAGCTAGCATGACAGATACCCTTAAATTCGGCCTGAGTGTTTGTTTAGCAGCCAGGATCAGTGATAATCCAAACATCAGCGTGCAGAAATATATATCTAAATACCCGTTCAACAGAAGATGGTGCTTATTCTGCCACTATGTAGAACACACATGCCAGCATGAAAGCTGCAAACCTGTAGTCTCTGCACTGAAAAGGGGTCCTCTTCCTCTTTAGCCTTTTGTATGTGAGCTTGCTCATCAAGACCCAGAATGTAATTGGCTCCAGTGTGCCAACTCAGCTCAGCTCATCCTCCCATATAACAAGCTCTGGTATCAGCCTGTCTTGCACTTTAGTGTTTTACAATCAAATGGTAGTTTTCTGTGTATCCCTTTCTTGGCTAATGTACAGGCAGTCATTAAGTCTGCTGTTTAGACTCCAGAATAAATATTAAACCTTACGCGAGTGTACAGCAGAAATGCACAAAAGCAGAGTTCCTTTTAAGCTCTAATCAGCGTCTTTAAAAAAAGACATGAACATTATTTTTAACTCTGATTTTTTGTTTTTAATTTTCTTTTTATAATAATTGTGTTATAAAATGTCATTATGGAGAGGTTATCTGTATTCTATGAATGTGTTCCAAATGTTACATACAATCTGTTTCCCTGTGGGCTCTTTTTAGCTGATGCACAAACTAGGGCATATTTGGATTTCCATACCACAGTGGACAGGTCTTTAATTAGGAAGGAGCACTTAGTTGGGGCGCTCACAGTTCCTCCATCACATCTGTGGAAATATGTGCTGGCAGGAGCGAGAGACATACAGCAGGTGAAATATTATTGTTGTGGACAAATAGCTGCGGAAAGACCCGTACAGGTTGCAGTAATGAAAGTGTAATGCTGTAGAAACGAAACGTCAGCACTTGACGGTTATGGTGAGTTTGCGTTTGTGTCCTGTTAGAGCCTTGTAAGAAACGTTTGTCTGTAAACCGGACCTCTCTCATGTTAGGGCTGCCAGATTAAAGAGGACCAACAGCAAACATCTGAAAACCACAGTGCCACATCTAAAACACATGGTTTATTTAACAGCACATGCACAGTGAACTATTTGAGTCATGGCAGTCTTTAGACTGTTCCTCAAAGTAATACAGTCATGGTACAGTACATGGATAAAACCTTAAACATCATCACCCTTTTATCAGATGTTACAGTATAATAACAATAAATATTAACATTATTAATCAACATTGGCTATTCTGGACAAAAATATGTCCTAGTGAAAATACATCAAGTAATATTTATGCAAAGTGCCACTACACTTATGATGCAAGGAGAACATTGAGCACAGGTACATTGTAAAAATGCATATACTTCTTGTATCAGGACATACAGTATATATACTTATTATGCTAAATATTTGTTTGCAAAACTTTTGCAGTCAGTGTTCCTCCTGATTTCTGATCCATAGACATAAACAAACATCTCGTTCCCAGTGGTGACGCTCTGTTGTGCTGCAGTCATATTTTTATTCCTTGCTTGTTTTTGCTTCAGTCTAGTTCTTCAGACTGAGTAAAACAAATGCCTATAGGTGGATTGAGGTCTGGGGAGTGACTTGGCCTGTCAAGAACATTTCATTGTTTGGTCATAAAAACTCTGTTACACTGTTCAGAATTCTTGTCCAGCCTTATTGTTGCATACATAGTGGACTGCAAATATAAATGGTTTTACATTCTAACCAAATTATGAACCATTGCACCTTAAAATCAGCACTTTTAACCCACCCAAGATGATGCAAAATCTTTCTGAGGTGAAAGGGACCTGTGTGAGGTGTTCTTAAGTGAGGTCAGCTGTTGTAGTTTGGCCCAATGATTTCGTCTGCTTATCAATGTGGTCAGCATTTGTAGCTGTGGCAGTGGATATGCAAACAGCACACAAAGGCTATAAATTTGTTGAACTTCTGATCACCACAATACAAAACCCATATTTATCCTCAGTGTCACAACTTTGTCAGATCAGAAAGAACAGATACATAAAGTAACTCAGACTTTAAGAGGATGTCAGTATCCGTTGTGACTGAACATCCAGTAAGTTGAGAATCATGAAAGTTCATACAGTAAAAAATCCAGTGATAGTTTAGTTTTCTTTGTTCAGCAGTGGGTGCATTGCAAGCAATAACTGCCAGCAGTTACTGTGGCACACTTTTACTTATGTAATTTGCCAAAAATGCTAACAAACAAACTCTATCCCTTTATAGATAAAGGGATAACAACAGATAATTGTTATGATTGAAATCCTCGTTGTTGAGCTTTGAATGCATGCACTCGCTATACACTTTCATGACTTTTAATTGCCTTACTAATATTGGTTTATCAGTTCATGAAACATGAATGAATTCCCTCTTGTCAAAGACATGCTATCCAAAATAAAATTGTGGAACAAATGAAATATAATACTGCAGGCTACAAAGAGAAATCACATTACCCTGAATGTGTCCATTGGAAATGAGTCTTTGATGTCAGAACTGTCTGCTGTAAAAATAATGTATACACTCTGTACTGTATACATCAGCCTGATACAAGAATGTCCATGTAATAGCTTTAAGTCTATTCACATTATTCAATAACGATGCATGTACATTATTAATGTGGTCACTCCCCATTCATTTCATTTGTGTCTATGACAGATTTGAAAAAAATCTAGTTAACACATTGGTCCTGTAGGGTTTACAGGTTGTTCTGTTGCTTGGGGGGTTCTTAGCTGACAAATACAAGAGTGGAATTTCAAATTTAAAATGCAGTTACGCAGCTATTTCACCTTTCATGTGCACAGCATGCTTAACCATGATGTGTTTTGCATAATTCAGGGTTTACTTGGCAGAGAAGGTTGTAAAGCCAACAACTCTTGCACAAAAACATGTTGTTCAATGACCGGTATAATTGTCACTTTGTGAAAATATTAAAAATCCAGTGAGAGACCGTCAGTGTTGTGTGCTTCTGCTCCTACTGTCTGTCAGGTGCAAAGATCGAATCTCCAGAAAACATGTTGTAGCATGGGAAAAGGCCAAAACTTTGTGCTGACCCGTGCTGTACTCGAGTGTGGCTGGAGTGGGAGTTTCTATTTTTGTAAATGTATATGCCTTTGCTCTCCTTAACCATTTTATTGGATGATAACAAATATGTGCCTCTATTGTAAAGTAAGACCACAGTTTCTGTTTAGAGTAGAGTAACAAAAGCCTTTTGTGTAAAAACAGCTTGTTGTTGTTTTTTTTTCTCTGGTACCTCTGATAATTCAGCACATTTTCCAGTACTGCAAGTGAAACGGCTCTGCTGGTACCAGCGAGCAGATGCTGTATGTGATTCTTAATTAGGCATAGCGAATGATTACAGATACCTGTGCAGCTGATATGAAACAGAGTCTACATGCAGAATTGTAGATACAGATGGAAACAGCAAATACCACAGATTTACTCCTGAGTTCCTCTGGGAGCAATGATGTTCCAGCTTACACGTTACGCTCAGAGGCTCAGCTCCATCTCTTTGGACTGACGGTGTTCCTGATGTGCAGCAAGCTACATACACTCCTGTTATATCCTCATAATCATCATTTGTATTGGCTTTAAAGTGGTATATTTCTTTGGTTGAACTTTTTCTCTCTTCTTTTACAATCAACCACTGACATCAGCTACCCGAGGGATCCATAGTCAGCACTCATACCCAGGCTTTTTTCTGTCTCCCCGTTTACATGCCGATTTTTTTCCTTTAGTATCCCAACAGGCAGTCGGATAAATGTATAATGTGCTCAGTCTATGATATTTGGTTTCTAGTCATAGTGTATTTTCTAGCTAAATTGCATTACATATAAATGCTGTATTTTATGTCACCCTGACTGAGTTTGTTTACAGTTAAATCCACACAGACTTTCAAACTAAATAACAGATTAATTTGCACATGTTGGGAAATTACCTGAATTTCCTAACTCATGCATGCAAAATGCACGGAGCTCGATTTACAGCTTGTAAATACATTAGAAGTGTGGCAAATACAAAAAGATTAGAAGCTCAGACTGTGTATGATTGAAGGGGGCAGCGGGGACTGCCTTAACTTTACTGGCAGCTGTAGAGGGAAAAAAAGCTGATGTTGATGGTGTGCTGTTTCTGGGTGCGACACAAGCTGACATATTTCCTCAATGACACAATCTGACATAAGTCTATTCACCCTTTGTTATGAACCATACATCTTTTATACACTGAATTTTTCCATATTGATGTACCCGAGATTTTCTTTGTTGACTGTCTCCCGCTGCCTTCTAAACAGGGTTCTGCTGTCATTTCAAAATGATTGACAATCACACATTCCTGCTTTTAAACTCCTTGTTGTAATGATAAGATCCTCATTTTGTATGTAAATTGCCAAAAGTATTTCCACGTCAGCCTACGACTTTAATTGGATTATTCGTTAATTCATCACCGTCTTGTTTCCCATAACAAATTTGTTTGTTCACACCATAGCCATCTGCATAGTACAAATACATTGGAGTGAATTGAACAGTTACATGCATCCATGCATGAGGGTGTTCTCAAACCTCACTGTTTTGCAATATTTGTGAAATTTAAATTATGGATTGAGGGACATGCATTATCATGTAATTGTAATTATAATTATATAATTACAATTAATAATTATATTTGTAATTATTTCCCTTCATAATATACCACATTCTGGGATTCATTGCACAGGCTCCCATACCATATCCCCATACACTATAAAATCACACAAGGGTGTTTATTGTGTCTAAATAATGAATAGACACAGCCTTTACAAGCTGACAGTGAAATATTTCTGCAAACTCCCCTGATAGGATGTGTTTCACAGTAAAATAATTTACCCCAGCACAAAGTAAAAATGTTAAGGAATACTCCGTTTGAAATGGTTATTTTACAGTTGGCATTTACGACTGATAGACAAAGAGGGAGATGAGCAAGCAAGTACTAAATATAAACTCTGTACTAAATATTCTGTCTTGTGTTCCTCCCGTTGCAGATGAACATGGACATTTGAAAATATACCTGCCCAAGAAGCTGCTTGAATGTCTACCAAAATGCACCTCGCTGCCAAAGGAGAGACACCGGTGGAACACTAATGAGGTAAGGCTACTGCTCCTTAGCATATCACTTTCTTCTCACTCCTTTATAGAGGTGCCCGTCGAAAAGACGTCTCGTCTCCACGGCCCTTTTTAGACGGATGTGTGAGTCTTCAAAGCATCGTAACTCCCTTTCCATGAAGTCCTCCAATTTACCAACATATGCCCACAGGAAAAAAAACTCCCCACATAGGCCAAGTGTTGAAATGCATCACATAAAAACAGTTGGATTTCAACCATGTGACTATTAATGTAGTAATGTACTATTTTGTGGATAATTGATTGATTAGGTTTTATATTGGGTATTACATTTGCAGTGAAGTTGAAGAACATTTCAGGCACGTCACCGTTTCAATAATTCCTCTGATGTTTTTTAGCTGCCTCACAAAAGCTACCATTGATAATGAATTGCCAACTGTCTGATATTTTTCTGCTTGAATGTAGGAATAATTCATTGAGCAGCCAATCTGTGTGTTTTATATACTGTGTATATATATATATGTATAAAAATATACACACACACTTACGCACGCACGCACACACACACACACACACACACACACACATACACATATATATGTGTGTGTGTGTGACCTTTTCTGGGACATATCTAAGCTTAACACTTGACACCTGACAAGATTTCACTCCTATGAACCTGCTGTTAAGGAGGCATCATATCCTCTGCCCAGTGTGTAACATTGATGCTGTGAAAGGTGCTTATTTCTTATTTGCATTCCTTTAGGGAACTATTGGGTAGATGTCCTTTATGGTCATTTTTAATTTACCTTTACCTAAAGAAGAGATACTTTAACCATAAAATCCTTAAGTAATTACTTAATGGATAATTTATCAAGATTGATGTGTATGGTGTTTCTAAATTAGTTACAACAGCAACAGATACCGCTGTCTATATCTTATGTATGTATACACACACACACACACACACACACACACACACACACACACACACACACACACAGACACAGACACATAACTATGCTTTCAGATGTCTTGTTTAACTCTTCATGAAATAGTGTACATGTAGTAAATGATTCGATTTTAGGTCATTTAACTGCAGTCACCACCCTACGCACAATTATACAGCAGCTCCAGTGACTTATGGTATGTCATTTGCCTCAGAACCCATTTGCCAACCTGCCCCTTTTCTCAGGGGACAGGTTGATAAATTTATCTCTTTCAATTCTGCTACTGACAGAAAAAAAGAAACAAATTCTTTTTAGTCAGAGAACTGGTATTAATTAGACCTAAATACACTCTGTGACAAATCTTAAAACCAATATGCAAAAATCAACCATCCATGGTTTTGATTAACAAATTGTGACCATATAAATATAGTCATCTGCAGTGATCAAAGTTAATTGACTGAAAAACAACCAGATGATAAGGGACCAGGCAGGCTCGTTTCTAAGGAACAGGATATTCAAAAAGACAATCTGTCATTGACACACAGTTAAATATTATTCTACACACCCTTTTGTAGTTAGCTGTAGATAGAAAATAGATGATGATATTAATTTAATTTTTGTAAAGACATGGATCTGTAAAAAGCAGACAAAATTATGGTCTTGATTAATACTGCAGGATAGAGCCATAGTTTTTTACACGGTACATCACTTGCTGTCTCCGTGCTTTCCAGTCTCCATCTATCAAATCTTTGCTCTCTAGCTCTGCCCTAGTTATGAAAAAAGTATCACACTTGTGTGTTTCTAATTGGCTAATGTTGTAACTTGTTTGCCCCGTCTGACCTGCATTGTGCTGCCAGCAGTTTAAATTAATTAACATCGCTTTGAAATTGATCTCAAAATGTATGTTTAAGCATTTGCTGGGGATAGATGCTGTTGGCATCCGTTGTTAGTAATCGTAGCAGACATATTTCAGGGGGAAAAAAAACACTGTGATGTGTTACTGGGTGGCAGATTTTCCTGTGGATGTGTGGTGCTGCTGATACAATATTGGGGAAAAAAGAGCAAAAAAAGATGGTTGCAGTGGTGTGGTATGAATGTCAATATTGTTATTCCGAGTTAAGGGGAGAGCAAGACGACCTTTCTTAAAATCAAGGACATTTCTTTTTTTTGTGCCCACCATGCAAATCAGTGTTTGCTCCTCATTGGTGGCACGAAGGGAGGGCTCAGAGAAGCTCTTGTCGCTGCAACAGTATGACTCTTAGTAAAAGTGACACCTCATCAATTCTCTGCATATTTCTGGCACTAGCTCAGCATGCTTAATGCACTAATTTCTTACCTTCTACATTTAAGGAATCTCAGCACTCTGATGGGATAGAGTGTATAATCTTCATTTGAGCAACAGGGAGATCGATCGTGTGACATGTAACATAGCTGTTCCTCTTCCATAGCAATATTGAACTATGTTATGTAACAATGCTCTGCGGCAGACATGTTTGAGTCCCTCAAGTTCTATGAACAAAGTATGAAATATGTGACGTATAGATATATGATAGAAATATGAAACAAAACATACCACCACACTTATACGTTCCACACCACCAATTTATGTGATGTGGGAGCGTCCTATTCACGTTCTTGAAACTTTTTTTTTTTTTTACAGATTTTTGTTTTGTGCGTCTTTGAATTTTGACATTTTTTATTTCGCCCTAATATTGAGCATTAAAAATCTTTTCAGAGTAAAGGTAATTACTAGTCTGCGGAGTGTGGCTTGCTTAGTGATCTAGCTGTATAATCAATCAAACACTCACACCTATCTGTCATCATTGGACGTCCGGTTATTATATTATATCTCATCGTCACCGTTGCACGTTCATTCATGCAGAGGATCTTAGAGGCATGCTTTGTATTCCTGATTTGGAAGCTGTGTGCTGTATGAGTGAATATTCATGAAGTGTCTGTACTCTCCTTTTCTGCGGTTGTGCATTACCTGTGCCGAGCTGAGATAGCTTTATTTCTGTTCCATTCATGAAAATGTACACACTTTATTTTATTTTTGCTGTTAGAGGATTCCACTTGCTGCCAGGAAACTTCAGTCTGCAAGGAAACTATTAATTTCTGTCTCTGTTCTCATGATTCCCTTGTGTAGTTTCACAAGGTGCGCAGGAATATAATTTAGGCATTTACTGGAAAATTAGATAAACCAGTCAAATCAAAATTCAAGGGAGGGGACGAGAGTTTAGAAGGTTTAACTGTGCTCTTGTCCTTGAATTATGATTAGTGTTGCATGTTAAGAATATGCTGTCAGCCATAAAATTATCAATGGGAGAGAAATATCTTGCAGTGTTTGAGAATGTACTTATCTGCTGTAGCAGAGAAAAACAGTGTAGTATTGAGACAAATGAAAAGAGGTTATGATTGGAATTTTTTTCTAGCAATAATCAGTGGCATTTCTGCGACTTATCATCTGTAAAAATGAGCCAAAGCCACTTTATAGTCCATGTGTTTGCACTGGAAAATGGAAATGCATCCAGGAAGTTTCTGTGTTACCTGTTTCTTGGAACCACTCTCTCAGCTATTGATGTCTCCACGTCTCAGGTGAGACACCCTCACAGAATTCCTCTCAGGTCTGCAGCCACTTCCCATTGTCTGCTTGGTGCTCTGGCAAGATGACCTCTATTTTGCTAGACATTTCAGCTGAGATTAGAATCTTTTTAAAAGAAGGACATCTCACACAAGAGAGGCTTTAGGCTTATATCCCTTTCAAGATAAAGCAGAGTCAGTCTGATGTTTGGTTATTCTGCCGTGAAGGTTGCAGGACTGGGGAGCTCCAGTTTTACCGGTGCTGTTTTCAGGACACATTCCTAGGGTTTTGGTTTATTTTACAGATCCGTGTTAGGCTGCATATTATCTGCTGAGAAAAACCTTCAATCAAAGAAAGTTTTCCGTTCGGTTTGATTTTGACCCTTAACCGCGTTCTTCCGTAGCAGCCACCGTCGACACAGAGTTTGAATGACAGCTTTTATGGCTTGCCACTGGCGTCGAGCAGTGTTTTCTCTGCTGCAACAGCTGGGTTAGACTCCTCGGTGTTAGCCTCCTTCTAGACATAAACCCGACTGACTTTTAACCAGTGGCTCAAATGTGTCACGTGGTTAAAACAGAGAGTATTTGCCAGTTTTGGAAAAGTGCCTGCAGTCCTCGTCAGTCTTAGAAAAAAGTCGATGAGAACAGCATGAACCTTTGGCTGAGGCAGGACACTGGGCCTAAGCTGGTGTGACACCCACAGCCTTTAATGAACGGCACAACGCTCCGAGTACTGCGAGCTCCCACTCGGCTTAGAGGGGACAGCTTCTGAACTGGTGCTGAATCAAACCAGACAAGAGAGCAACAGCTCAGGCCTCTACCGGCCAGCCACACATTTAATGCCCCCGATGTCAGGAATAATCCTCTCTGCCTCACGCCGCCACAGGCAGCAGCACAGCATGGTGTCCACATACATATGTCGCTGCTCGGGGCAGAGTAGGAGCACCAGACACTTAGTTGGACTAAGGGGTTAATATACAGTGAAGAGGACGTCTAAAAACCTCAATAATTGACATTAACGGTGCAATCAGATAATGCTGAGAGAGACACACTATGAGATACTGTAGGTACTATAAAGACAATTTAACCATTCACTCCTTAACAGCTGCTGAAACACAATTTATTTTAATCTGCTGCTATATTACACATAATACTTTTCTTTGAATACTTTTTTTTGTTTGGTTTGTGAAAAGGATGTAAAAGGTAAACGGCAGTGACTGTGCATCTGTTCATAAACTTTCCCTAATTTCTGTTCACAGTAGTTTCTCTGTCGAGCATTGTTCCCTAACTATATTACATTTTGTCTGGTTAATGTGCAGAGGCAGTGTGTCAGGTTTGTGCCCAAAGCCAAGCCTTACTTTCAACTTATATATACTGTACTTTGTGTTGTGTATAAGCTGGTCAGATGAACTTGTTGCAGTTTTTTTGTGCGTGTTTGTTGTGTAAACCTTTTTACACTGACGTACACTTTCGATGGCATGGTATGATTTTTCAGCGCATTTATTAATCCCATATGGTGCAAATGGCGCTTCAAGTGTGGAATTTCACAACATTACATTTCAAAATCGGGAAGGAAGATCTGGAATCTTTGAGTATTATTAAATACTCAGCCCTCCTGCTGGACTGGGTGGGCCTGTATTTATTCGTAGCATTGAATTCAACTCCAGCTCGGCCTTTTCCAAACAAAATAAATTAACATTTGGCCTAAGACTGAAGTATGAATCTCCCTTTGGAATCAGCTGATCTCATTAAAACACTCACTACACCGACCCAGTCAAATTACCAGGTACTACTTATTTGATTCACAATTGCCAGTTCTGATGCATTTCTGTCATCACGCTGCCAAACTGGACTGTTAAGATTTGTTTTCATCAACTTTAGTTCCCAGAGAATTCATCTAATTGAACGCAAGGTCATGCTTGAAATAAATAAATGTTTATCTGTACTTGAGCTTGTCGCCATGCATAGTTTTCTCTGTGGAGAGTAACTAATATGACTTCCACCAATTGTAAATGTTTACAGGAATGTTCATTAGCCTCTCTGGAACAGCCATTGGAATAAAAGGTCATGTTTGTCCAGCTATCTGTTTTTGGTTTATCTGATTGTTTGTTTGTTTGTTTTATTTATTTCCTAGTTAGATTCATGCAGTGTTTCCTCAGCAACAGGCACTGAGACATTGCGGGCATCCTGTTGTTTTTTTTTTAACCAAGGTTCAGGTTTTATTCATATCAGCTCTTCATTGAATCACTCTGTTGAGGTTTAGATGGCAAAATGCCTGCACAGTTTTATCCTCTGGCAGCTCAGAGAGTGCAGTCATCCAGCCACAGTATAGCAGCATGATAGCTTTTCACTTTCCTTTACAGGAACAGCTTGTCTAATTTATGCTCATGCAAAGTGTGGACTGATCATATATTTTCCCGGACCTTAGTTTTCACTCAATTACAATTCGGTAAATATCTTTCATGGCGTCTTTTTCACCTTGTTTACTTAATGAAAACAGGAAGATAAGGAGTCGGTCGAGTTTCCTTGGATGGCTGACTTTATAGTAACTTCGTGTGAGCTTGATAGCTTTGCTGATTGCGAGTGCTGTAGCTTACTGTGAAGTGTCAATTTAGAGGCTACTGTGTAGTGAGGCAGTTGTAATAGGAACCCACCAGTTAGGTCATTCAGGGAGTCCTGCATGCTGTAGGGACCCTTTGCTTTTTCCTCTGGATGCGCACATCAAGGCAGGGGTCCTCAGTATCCTCTGAAGGCAGGAGTATCCACTCAAAATTGCATGACCTCTATTGTAGCAGATACAGGTCACTCCACCTCCTGTGGGAAGCCTCTAAATTGAACCCAGCTTGTGTCTTTGATTTCCTTCCAGCTCCCTCTTCCTCCGGTTTCCCTCCTTTACCCTTATCTTCTGTCTCCCTTTTTCCCTCATGTGTTCACTGAGCTGCAAAGCTATTCAGGTATAGACGGAAAGATTTTTACGTCTCCCTCTGAATTGCTGGGTCAGGCATTTTCTGCGCAGAACATTTTGTAATGGAGTTTAACTTTATTTACTAGATAAAAGAAAATAAGTTCTGCTTTTGATGTGTATGCCTGTGCTTCAAGAAACAGTTATATTGTTCCTTATGCAGCAGATGAGCAAATATGTCTGTCCTGCTCACCATGAATGGGATTGAATGGCAGGAATATTTACTACAGTGAACTTTCAAGTGCATATCTAATATCTTTGTATATATAGTATGTTTTTCCATTCGTGACACTGTAGCTGGTAAATGTGTCTAAACTCATCACCATGTGCAGGGTGGTTCAGGCTCATGTGTAGAAACAGCCTCTCTTTAGAATTTGGAAGAGCTATTCATTTAGAGCGTGTAACATGTTTTTAATCTTTTAAAATAAATGTTTTATTTTTTGAATTATAAGCTATTCAGAAAAAATAGTTTGAAAAGAACATAATTTGTCTATTTTTTTCCCACAATTTCAGAAGCAATTATGTGATATCACACTAACAACAAGCTGTTTCTAACCATTTAAATAGAGAGAAAATTACAGCATATTTACCAAACTGGAAACAAGAGAGAACCAAAATGGTGCTTGGAGAGAATCTTCCCCTCACAGACGAAGGTGGCACATCAGAGAAAAAAATATAACAGAAGGGAAATTTAGTACCACAAGAGTGCCAAGTGACAAGAGTAGACAAAAAAGATACATGGAAGCGATTGCAAACAAAATTAATGCCAGTTTTACTCTTGTCGTTTGTACCCTGTGGAATACAGAAAAAAATGGTTTAACATCCTGTCAGTAGCGTGTCAGGAGATTGCAGCTTACGAGAAGGCCGCTTTTTCAACCGGTGGGCTATAAAATTACTCTATTCTGAATTATGCATATTACTGCAGATAACGTATTGTTCATGACCAGTGCTATATTGTTCAGCGAGTGTGCTTAATGCTGTGGGACGCCTGCTTGTACAATCAAATTTTTCAGGCTGACATCATATCTCAGAGAGTGATGTGAGAGAAGAGCAGCATACATTTTGATGTTTTGCTGTGTACCGCAGGTTAACTAGTATACACAGGGAATAAAGTTTTTGTTCCTTTTTTTTACCTCAGCTATAAAAAGGCAACAATATGAAGTACACTGATGGAACAGTGGAGGGCAATGGTTGTGTATTTACTTACTAGAAATATAGTAACCGTTCTGTGTTTACGGACACGGGTTTCCACATTCTTTTTAAAGTCAGAGACATTAACTCCTCTCCGGTCTTCTTTCTATCTGTGTTTTTTGTTTTTGTGTACTTGAGGAGCTTTGCACCCTCTTATCTTTCTGACATCTCTTCAGATTTAGTGCCTTCACCGAAGGAAAAGGCTGCTTTGCTCTTAAACAGCCTCTTACTCTGACAGCTAGGCTGGCACCTTGCATTATTTTGTGAAAGTGTTTGTAAGCATTGACATCACACATTATCAGAGACGTGTAAAACAAACAAGTCCCTGTTGACACCCCCCACCCCCCACACACACACTCAGTTTCCCATGATAATTACCAAATTACTGGTACATAGGTCTACTGTTTATCACAGCAATAAAATGTATGTTTCTGTTTCTTAAAGTTGTTTCTGGCTATAGAGTAGTAGGTCGGCTGATTGTGATTGTCATGTTACTAATTGTAGCAGCCAATAATTCATTGTCTGTTGTTCCAACATTGAAACATTGATTATCCTCCAGTGACTCTGCCTAACCTCCTATTAACTGTCAAAATATTGTCTTAGTTTAAATTACGTGGGAGACAATACTATTATCAACCGTGTATAGATATTTAGAACATTTGAATTGTTAATTTTGCTTTTTCTTTAGATCGTGCGGTTGATTATTCAAACTCACACAGTCAACATAGTAACAAAAATACTTAATGCATCCGAATTTGAAGGCTCAGATTCGGACGAGAGTTTCTGTAAGACTCCAGAAAGACACCGATGTGCTGGACAATTTTTAAAGAGAGTAAGCTGAATAGTCTTTGATAGGAATCAATAGTTTTATAGCTACACACAGAAGATTCAATTCAGCACCTCTTACACTCTTTATAAGCTGTCATTTTAGGGTTACGGGATGTTTTACTGTATTTATTTTAAGGCTATGTTGTTTGATCACCTTTAATCGAATGCTATGAAATCCCTGGTATCTCTCCACCCTCTGTAGCGACTGACAGGACTTCATATACATTTTAAGCACACCGCGTCCCCCTTTCAGGTACTGATGGAGTACATCAATCTGAACAAACACTATCTTGCTCCAATTCCTTGTGGAAATCTAAAATATAATTGTGCCTTTGCTGGTCTGAGCTGGAGCTGAGTTCATATTTGGGGAGCTTGCCCTTTCATTCGTTGTATTTTTGTTGGCCATTTTTAGATGTTCTTCGTTGTTTCATAGTGCGTCATGTCGCTTAGTATTTGCTCAGCTCTACTGCTTGTCCCATTTTGTAGTGCACCAAGGTTAAACAACAGCGCTGGCCAGCAGAAGAACACCCTGTATCTTTTTATTTTTGTTGAGTGTGAAAGCAGTGAGAGAGGCTACTTCAACTGTTCCTTAGAGGAAAGAGGCTCCTTTTTATTGCCTATCAAAGGGGCTCATTGTTTCCACGCTAAGAAGTATAACATGTTAGGATGGAGTTGTGGAGTTCGGAAGACACATCGTCTGGCACCGGATGGAGGAGGCTGCCGGGTCACAGGGTGGATGTTTCACAGACATTCTCCAGGAAATCCCTTTGACTGTACTTTATACTCAGTAGGAGGCCGGGCGTATGGTAATCAGTGGAAGGCCACATGGGTTCCTCTGATTCATGGCATCCTTCCTGCTTGCACCACTCACTTTCTTTGGTCCATCTCTTTCTATCTCCATCTCTCTCTTGCTGTCTCTCTTGTTGTGTGTTGGTCTTTGATCTCTAAAGGTCCTTGAGAATCAAGAGCCGGCAACAACAGCAGGCTGGCATTCTCTGTGGGCCTGCTTGGATCCCAGCCCATCATGCCTTTTCTATCTGATGGACGGCTCCAGGCATTGCAGCGCCACTATAGCCCTGCTGTATTAGGCCTTCATCTGATTAAACCCTCTCTCATTGTCAGAGGCGTGGAACTAGAACGAGGGCCGTCATTGACCTTGTTTGTGAGCAGCAGGGATGGCCTTACAATGGAAGAAGCATTTTCTTTCATTTCTGTCCCTTAATGTCATTAATCAGGTGCAGTTTAGCAGATGCAGTTTATTCCAGTTTTAGGGAAACCTGTCTTTAATAGAGCCAGGTCTATCTTATATGTTCTTTTTAGCTCTTCTGCTGAATTTCTTAAATATCAATAAAATATACAGATTAGGGACCTTAGCATTTGGCAGAATGCAAAGCTTGTCCTCCCCATTCTTCCACTCCCCTAGCCTGCACCTGCATGTCTTCCTTATATATAAATGTAAGGTTTGATAATTTACAGTGGTATGGTTAAAAAATATCTTACTCTGTAACATTACTCTGGTATAGGTCACCATGACCTTCTGGCTTGCACGTTTTTATTTCCCTGTACCAGAGGTTATTACCCTTAAGTTCATTGTTTTTTCCTTATCAAAGCTGCCCATTCAGGCAGCTTGTATGATCTTGGTCCAGCAGGATTCACATGTCCTTATGGTTGGGTGTCCTTGAGGCCTTTGTTCATCTGGGCAGAATGTGAAGTCCCCTTTCTCCCTGAGATGTTTACACATCAATAAAAGTGGCTGAATTTGAAAAATAAAGCTGACAAGGACATAATGATCCATCCCACAGGTCCCAGATCCAGGACTGAGCCAGTTCTTAAAATCTTTTTTAGCAGGGATTAAGTTGCAGAATAAGGGGTAAGATGTCAGTAGGTTTGTCTTTTAGCATATGTTTCATGTGGAAGGACATCTATTCTCTTAGTTGTTAATGATCTTGATATGTACAAGAGGAATGACAGAATCTATCTTGTGCTCTTTCTTTTGTTTTGCTTTAGTCACTGAAAAGTTAGCTCCTCTGTGTCTCGAAAGTCCTGTTTCCTGAAAATAAATGTATATTCAGTATGGACAAAATAGTTTTACAGTAAAGAATAAATTCTAATAAACTGTGAAAAAAGTGGACATTAATGATTAGTACAGCAGAGTGCGGTGCACAGCTCCCCTCATTCGCCATATTCTGTTCATGCACATTTTACTTATGTGCGGGATCTGTGGGGCTTATTTATAATGACAATATCTAAAATATATTAATATATATTATTAAGCTTGCAACTGACAGGATATTTTTTGATTATAAAAAATGACTTTGACACAGTTTTTCACAGCAAATATTTCCAGTGCTGTACTTTCACAGCTTGTTTAATCCCTTTGACTTCAGAGCTTGTAAAGCACTGGACCTGAAACTTATTTGAATGAATGTACATTATAGATAGCCAACATGTCTGACACAGCACTCTGCCTTCCATGCACTTGGCTCCTATACTTTCTCCTACTAGTGAAAGATTGCACAGCCTTTCATCTTTATTTTTCATACTGTTGGTTTGTCTTTGGCATAATTTCCTGTTCTGCCTTTGTGTTCAGAGAGTGCGTTTTGGAAATGTGGGAGCTTTGTAGCTCTATACGTTGATGTGGGATTGTTGTTTGATCCCTTTGCACTGGCTGGTGTTGACTTTTGGTAAAAGACAACAGTGATTGGAGTCCAGGTTGAGCCTAAAAGGTTGACGTGTCAACAGAGTGTATTTCAAGACTCCATAATAACATGTCCTCCCCCTTCCTCCACTCCCATGGCCTGTCCTTTAGCAGAACCTTGAAGCACCATTGAAATTCTGCGCTGCCTTTTGAAATCTTTGTTGATGAGGAAACATGGACCCACAGTGGCTCTGCTGTTCTCCCACTGCAGGATATTTTTCAAAGTCATGTTTATATACTATAAGTAGAAAGGAGTGAACGTGCTTTGATGGTATCTACCATTGAAAACGCTTAAAAATCTCCTCTGGACTGGAGGTGTTAATGCCTCAGCTTGGCTGTGTTCCTCCCATGACATGTTCACTCTCTCAATAGGACAAGCTGGCAACCACTTTTTTTGCATTACCCATGGCGACTCTTTGGTTATATTATATAAAACCAATGATGTGTGACACTGAAACAAAACGAACCAGTTGCACATTTGTAATAGCAAAGTAGGCTGTGATGTATTGACAGAAAAGTGCAAAAAAGTATTAGGGTGTGGATGGATGCAAAGCACAACGTCGGTGCCTCAGTTGCTGCTTTACTAAATGCATATGTTTGTTCCAATTCATCTCCGGGATTTACAATCACACTTTCATCAATTCAGTATTTTTTCTTTGCCACAAATTGGTCCGATTACGATTTGAAGGTTGTTTCAGAAGTGGTTTATGGTTATGTTTCTTTGCTTTTTTTGATGCTTGATACATATACCAAATAAACAAGTGTAGATGTGATCTTGTTTGTTTGAAGTCTGGACGTTGCTGCCTCACCGCTGCCTTTGAGAGATGATTGTGCTTTACTATAAAGTCAGGCGCGCGTACGCACACATCTTCATTAAATGCTGGTAGATAAACCATTAATCCATTCAAGCACTATTTTATTCCCATTTATTCTTGTCCACCCACACGGTACAGCAAACAAAGAGAGAAAATTCCCTCCTGACTTTTCCTTTACCAAAAAAACAAAACAATCTCATTGTACACATCTGATGTGTGATGATTGAGGGTGCTTTTTTGTTGTTGTTGACACAACTGTCTCTTTCTTTATGTCCAACGTCCAGTCTTTTCAATGACCTTAACAAAGACCATTTACTGGATTGAGTTTCCAAGTATCATGTGCAGTAGGAGAATTGATCATAAGAGGAAGAGATATGTTCCAGTAAGACTTTCCATTTTGTGTGTGTGTGTGTGTGTGTGTGTGTGTGTGTGTGTGTGTGTGTGCGTGTGTGTGTGTGTGTGTGCGTGTGTGCGTGTGTTTTAAGTTGTGCCTTTATCACCATTCATGTAGTGTTGGGGTTAGGTCAATATTATATTAGCACTGCCATCGTATTTTCCACAGCCGTATGAATAATGTAAACGTTGGCTATCCCTTCATATAAATACAGCCCATTATCGCTCTTTATCCTTGGTAGACAGTTCATAGTATTTTTCCCACTGATTTGATTAACCTTATTGTGTGGTATCACCTGATGGTGGCCTAAAGTTGTTGCCACAAGAGATAGACCCCTTTCAGCGGAGAAAGAGACCTTATTGTGACCTTGTTGGAGACGATCAATGGCCTTTATCTCCCCCAATGCATAATAAATCCTACAAAAGGGTTGGTCCACACATCCTTGTAATGTATTGACCTGCACCACCAACATTTATCAACTGGACTTGCTGGCTAAATAATTTAGCTTTTGAGCTTAGACTGTACTTAGTCAGTGGCACCCAAACCAAGTTTGGGCCGCCAAGTTAGACTGATGTGCTGCAGAGAAAGTAAAGAATAGAAGCGAATAGAACTTTATAAACTGTGTATAAACTGCAGAAAAGCTGGAGTTTAACTTTTCATATCTCCTTGCTACACAGAGAAAACACAAAACAGCATGTACACATGGGACCTGTTTTATTGGTGAGGTCAAATTGTAAGGTCAGCCACTTTGCGAATTTGTGGTTCACCTCTGCCTCACAGACATTACAGCTAATGTAACACCTGTGCAGATGCAGCTTGTACCCAGAATCAAATCTTTCATCTCCAGCCGTTTGATTGGCCTGCCTTATCTTGGAAACAAACTTCTTCCTCTTAGACAGACACAATATATCCCACTCTGCTTGCAGATAAGAAAACCCTGTCAGACAGCAGTTTGCCGTGCATTAGACTGGTTTTATAAACTGTGCTTTTATGTGTGTCGTGCTCAGTTCTGTAGCGCTGCATTGCCACAGGGTATCCAGTCATAGCCTTTTGAATCAACACAAGTGCTTAAACCACTGTTGTTGGCAGACGAAAATTGCTTTCATTTACAAGAGCAGACTATAGATTTTTGCAAAGACCGTTACTGGCAGGTATAACACCTGAAAGC
Organism: Trinectes maculatus; assembly: GCA_016785345.1. NCBI lineage: Eukaryota > Metazoa > Chordata > Actinopteri > Pleuronectiformes > Achiridae > Trinectes > Trinectes maculatus. The sequence continues at coordinate 352,822 of JAFBJQ010000210.1, read as the reverse complement.
ACGCTTTAGTTCTTAAATCGGAGTAATTGAATAAAAGAACACAACAAACAACATATATTCTCTTTAGTGTTTGACAGTTTGTCGAAAAATGCAGAATTTGTTTTGATTGAATGAGTAATTAGCCTTGCGGTCATTCATTTGTCAAACCTTTCTCAGATGAATTTGTGAAATATCAAAGGACATGCCTTAAACAAAGGGAAATCACATTCATGAAAATAACAATTGAGATGTTTTGAATTCTCAGTTGTAAATGAAAGCCCTAGTTTAAATTCATATTTTCCAATTCAGATTTATATTTTATTTCCTCTTTCACCTCAGACTTCACTATGCTGTTTTTCAGAAGCACAGCATCTTCTTCTTGGATATTTACACTGCTTATTAATAAGAAATTGATGTTGCCAGTGACTTTTAGAAAAGCAGTGCTATACATTACCATGCGCAGCATGAATATTAAACAAGAGGAGGGGACGTGCTCAGGCTCTGGCTGAACCTTGATCCAATCCTCCCCTTAACATATCATATATCCCAAGATGAAAGCAGGAATTGTTCAGATTGGCCAATCAAAGCAGCGTGTAGCTGTACACCTGGAAACCTGATGGAAAATTCTACTGGAGCGGTGAGGGCACTGGGCAATACATAATGTATGTGTACATGATGTTTATGTAAACATCTGCTTAGGGTGTTGTAATTTATTTATGTGATTTATTTCGCTCTGGTGTGGCTGATGAAGCTATGATCCTAATGGCCAAACCCAGGATTGTGACGACTAGTTTTCAGGTGTTAGCCAGGTGTTAGTCTGAGTTGTCACATGACATTCCTTGAAAGCAGTTTATTTATATTTTAATGCGCAGAAAGCAATTGAATATTTATTCATTTTTAGTGCTATCCAATAAGTGCATTCACAGATCACAAATAGCAGGCTAATCTAATTTAACATGTGAATGGTGTGATGCATCTGAATCATGTCCTGCATGCTGTAATTAATGCCAGACAGACCAGTCACTGAAAGCACGTTCAGCTCTATAACATATGCATAGGCATCTCACACCATCATGCCTTTACAGATATATCTGATTGTTTTCTCAACTGAGGGGATGCCAAAACAAAATTTGCATAAATGTAATACTGTTGCCTCTTTTTAATGTTTCTTAAGATTGAATCACTGTATATCGGCATATAATCACAAGTGTGCTGATGGAAGCCTACTATATCTAACTGTGGCAAAAGCTAACGTCTGTATTATACTGAAAGAAAAAACAGTGACATTTTAATACAGATTGTCTTGGTGGCGTGCAGTAAGGAATCAAAGAAGGGATGTACATATATTGTCAGTGCATAATGAAACAAGCATCTTCCAGTGGACCCCAAAACCTGTTAGTGCTACATGCTATCTACTGCCAGTGTGCTGACATGATGGCTTTTCCAGTGAGTGAGCAGGGCTGCCAATAGTGTCTGGGCTGGAATGGGCTCATGGTGTAGAAAGAAGGAGAGAGCAAGGCTCTGTGGTGCTCTATAAATATCCCTGTCACACTTATATCAAATCAGCCCTGCTCACTAAAGGGCTGGCGTGAGTGTTCAGGGCGTTTTTCACACATGTCTTCAGAGGTCCACAGGGTCTGGAAAGGTCAGTGTTACACTCTGTAGCACATTCATATGATTCGCTGATTCGTGCATTGATGTTTATTGTGATTGGTGTCGCAGATATAAAGTATCATTAGAATTAATTATCCGGGGGGGGGGGGGGGTTATGTGATAAGGCTGTGAAAGTGCAGCATTCAGCTGCTGTTACATTCATCTTACTCCACATGGCTTTGTGGATGCTAAATGAATGACTGATTTAGACATTAACCAAACAAGCATTAGCATACACTGCATTCAAAACACAGCCCCTGATATTCTGTCGGTCCCTCTCTCCTGGAGATAAATAACTTAATTCCTCTGACAACCCTAAATTAGTTACACTTAGAGCCAGCATACTGTAACATGCTTAAATATTTATACTTGAATGTTTTAAGTCAAACTCCTTTCCATTTATGAGGGAAATTAAATAAATCAAACCACAGAATGTGGTTTTGTCCATGTCCACAGCATCAGGATGTCTTTTGCCTGTGCTTCCCAAAACTGATGGACAGATGAAACACATGAAAAATGAAAAATACTGTGAATTATTAAAATATAAGGGGGGCCTTTCTTGGGAAACTGAGTGAAACAAAATCAACACTGACAGTAGACATCTCGAAACAAATAGATGAACACTTTGTTATGAAACATACATGTGGACATTTGTGTTTTTCCTTGAAGGACAGGCTCCAGGCTGGCCTAAACACATGTTAATGTTAGCATTGATACATTCCGAATGGGTTGCTAGTTGTTCTCAATTGCGTCCCTTTGAGACTCAGTATTGGGGAACCCCTTATTTAAAAGGCAAACATGCTTGCCTGATGCCAACGCTGCAGCGGCTGGTGCCTGTGATGATGAAGTTTCCAGGGAACGGATGATAATCCTGACACTGCATCCTCCTAAGTCAGTGAGCCATGCAGTATAGATATGGATGTGTTGCTGGCAGATTGGAAGGTAGATTTCCCATCTCCACCTCCTGTGGTGGCTTGTGCCTCAGGGGAGCAGCTATGTAAATAATGAATGCCTGTGGGTGTGAAACATGCACAGATAACCTTCAAGACAGGCGTGGATCAGTGCCTTCACATTAGCTGATAGGATTAAGGTTAAAATCTACAGAAACCTCTCCATAAGAAAACACAAATCTAGCCAGAGCGAATAGCCTGGTTACAAGGGTACGTAATGTTCAGCTGATAAGGACAGGTAGAGGTAATCATGGCGGGCTGATAATGGTTCAGCAATCTGATGATGGAAATGACAGCACCACACATATCTCTGCCTTTCTGCGGCTTAAAACCAAAATGAGCAGCCTGACAACTTTTGCAATAATTTGATCGAGCCAAGTTGTAGCTTGTTTGACAAAATGTAAACGTCAGCCTTTGGCTAGTGAGAGTTGATGAGTCACAGTATTAGAAACTTTTCATGAAACACCGATCTACATGCTTCTGAAGGATATATAGCCAGTGTCTGGTGGCCAATTTCCAATCTCAGTATTCAAATATGACAAACATCTCAGTGAGATCCTTCATTTTCTGAGCCCTGTTGAGAGACAAACTCATTGAGCATATGTTGGCATCCATAAGAGAGGGAAATAGGTAGGGAACAAAACTAGTTCTCTCTGTTGTCCCATCTGTTTGCTAAGGACTTTGTGCACCCAACAGCGGCATGCTCATTTCTCTTTCTCACAAGTCAGCTCTTGCTGTGCAACAGAAGACGTCCTACCATTCTCCCATCTCCATTACAATGCCCTATTCACAATCACTTCGACTTTACCGACATCATATAGTTGGAGGCTTGAGGGAACAGCACTACACATAGACTAAATTAATTCATCTCAGAGAATGAACATGAATAAACATGGATACAAATACAAATACAGAAAGGAAGTCTTGTTTTGCTCTGATGACCACTTAGAAGTTGTTAGTTGGAAATTATTTATCTGGAAATTAGTGTCCTTGCTTCTTATTAGTTGGTTGTGTGAGAGAATTACACCTGGAGAAGTAACTCATTAAACATGAGTAATTAGCATATACAGCTGTATTACAATGACCCCCATTCATCACATTTTATAATGTGTATCTGTCTGTCCGCACTGTCTATCAGTCTGTTCATTTCGCCACCGGCAGCACAATACTTTGAACAACAAAAAACATTGCATTGAATCGACATTGCCTCAAGGTCAGGGACTGATGATGTGTGTTTCTGTCTTTGATTCTTATCCCCCCCGGCCCCAGCGCCATATTTATGGTCTGAGCTGGAATGAGGAAATAGAGGCAGAGTGAGACAGAGATACAACAGACATGAGGGGTTTGGGCGAAGTTGTTAAGCCGAGCTCCAGGCTGGTCCTTCAGGAGAGTTAAACCTAAAGTCCAAACCAAGCTTAGAGAGATGGGTGGAAGTTAATCCCTCATCCTCAGGCAGGTGTAACACAAAGGCTAAACATATACATGGAAAGACCGACCAGGGGAGAAAGTTTGAATAATTGAAGTCAGCTAAGAAACGAGCATGTGCACCCTTGAGTCAGCTCTGCTTTGTAGTATTACTTTTTAATGTTATCAAGGTGAAAGAGATGGGGGTTTCATTGCCCAACCTTTTTAACATTGTTTATTGCGACCCAGCTTGGGAATTTAAGAGAGTATTGAGGTGGGACTCCATACAGCGCTAGTGGGTGAGCCAGCTCAGCTCCTTGTTTTATATTTTTGTCAAGCTTCTTCAAACATAGATGAGGTGTAGGCGAGCCTCATGCCAGCAGCGCTCAGTTTTACTGCATCGGTCCTAACGTAAACCCTCAATTGTCAAATGAACAGTTTATCAATTAACATTAGTAGCTTACATATCTTTTGATCAAAAAAAAGGCATAGTGACCGAGGAGGAGAGGGAGGATGGGTGATCTTTTTCTGTTCCACGCGCCTTAATCATTCATGACACCGCCTGCTGTCTCTACAAGGTGTCTTTGTCTTTGACTGTCCTGATTCCCCTCAGCAGCAAAACAGCCAAAGTCAAATTGAATCCAGAAAGGAGGATTTTTAAACGGAAAGATAAGGGGGCAGATATGCCTTAATCATCATTTGCTCTTGATTAGAAAATCAATGGCCTTTGATGCCAGAGTGCATGTCTGCCTTTGGAGTTAAGAGTGTGACAATGACAATGTGGACTGGAAAATTGGCCTTTTAAACAGCTACTATCTCTTTGTTGTTTGGAGCCCCATTCTTTAATGCAGTGAAAAGTCTGCTCTATCACATAATGTCTGCCTGTCAAAGAAATTACTCTCTCTCTTGCTCCTGTGTGAAACTTTGCCGAAGAAATCCGTCGGAGCTTAGAAAGCAGAGGGAATTTCTTAGTTTGTAGAGCTGACTTTCACAGTGTTTCCTTGATTTATGTAACAGATGAGAAATAAAGTTGTCACTCAGTTCTCTGTGGCAGTTTCGAGATATGCCAAAGAGCGAAAATCTTTGATGCCTTCCCAGGTTTACCTGTCAAAAAGGTTTCGTGGCACCGTGTCCCGAGTTAAAGTAAGGCTAGACTCCTGCAGAACTGTGTAACTATTTTTCTAGTTGAGAAAAAAAAAAAACACAATATTTGAAGAGTTAACTTACTATTCCTGTATTTCAAAAAGCTATTTCGCATTTATAGTTTTTTTCACACTGAATACACTGATTCACACTGAATATTTTTACCTCCAACACAGCTGGTTAAGACGTTAAGGCAAACATACTACATCATGTGTCTTAGCCTCAGCCCACAATCATGTTTACATTTCACACATCCAGTCACTGTAACAGAAGAAGAGCAAGGCTTACTTTTTCTCCTGTTCTTGATATGCGATGGATGATGGTTTTTAAACTCAGCTTACCAGGCATCTTTCCCTCACTCTCCTGTCCTCGTGTCTTTGCCTTTGTGCCATGCTGTTGCACTTGCTGTGTTTTTACCAGCTCTGCATATCGATCCTGCTTTATCACCACTGGCTTCCCTTGCAATAAGCCTGCAGGAATATGGATGAGATCTGGTTGGCAGGGGATGCACCCCTGATTAAAATGCTCTATGCAAGGATATGATGAAAACTCACATTTACATGTCTATGAATTGGTGTGAAAGGGGTGAGGGTTGTTAAAATCAGGAAGTACTAGTTGCATTAACTTGGGGTTTGTCCTCGCTGTCACATATGCTGTGCACTATAATATATTGATTGCAATTCAAATAGAGGACTGACAGCTTCTAATCCGTATATTAGCTATAGCTGTTGCTATCTGTAAATGGAAATGTCAGAATTCAGCTCCCTAAACTAACATGCACACACAGCTTCCCAAGATTACCTGGTAGACGCTGGTATAGGATAATGCTAATGTAAAGATGAAATATTAACATATGTTCTTATTTTATATGTAAATTCAAAACAGTTTGTACAGGTAATGTGTGGCAGCTACTTTTGATTTTGAATCTGCTGGATGTAACATTATTTTGACATTTTTTTACATTTGAAAAACTATAGTAAAAAGGAAAATGGCACATTTCTGGGGCCACTTTTCTATTAATAGAAGCTGATGGCATTGTGAATCTCATGTTTTGATAGTGCTGATAGTGATTTTTTGGACATGATGAAGCGCTGCCTCAGTAAACTGGTATTTCTTGTCCCATGTAACCATTCCACATTAAGTAACAGCCTGCATTAATATAATGGCTACTGATATATTTTATTTTTAAAACTTGTTTGTTTGGGAAGAAAGATGTTTTTTCAAATAATGTAATGAGTATTAACTATACAGTATTCGTTGATGTCCTAAACTAAAGGTATTCAAGGCCACAAGGATAACATTACTTGACATTACATTACTTGCATTGATCAGCGAGAACAAATTGTTAACACAATTAGCAGTGTTTGCAGATGTGTTTTCTGTTGCATTAGTGACTCCTACCATCTGTGTGGATCTTGGGGGAAGAGTGAACCTCTAAGTGCTAATTACTGATTAATCTGTTCATCAGTAACATTTTCATGATTGATCATTTTAAGTCAGTATCTTGAATACAAGAGAATTTTATATGTTCATATTTTAGACTGCTTATCAGTCAGACGCAGTTTACTATTGACTGTGAATATTTTCACACTGTATATATCTAACACCGTTATTTTAATTAAAATGTTTGCCTAATTTATATTTTAGTTCTCATTTTCATCCATAATGAAAATATCAATCAGATAAAATGGACAAATGGCAAAGTCTTTGTTTGGTTTTATTCCAGTTGATTCGCACAAAATTATTCAAACTCAGTATGAATTTCTCAGACCGAAAAGGAGAACCAGCTCATCACCACTGCATTTATTAAAAAAACAAAAACTCCACCCTAATTGGTGAAGCAGATATTTTTTCTGTGCTGGTAAATGCTTTAGCTGTTTTGCCCTTGACATTGAACCATTGGTTTATTTGGTTCAACACTGAATAAAAGCATAATTCTAATATATGTAAAGCTGATATTTGTCTGGGCAGTGCAGGTAAATGCTTTTGCAGTTTTGCCCTTGACTTGCCTCAGTGGGTTCCGCACTGAATAAAAGAATCATTTCAAGAGATTTAGGTAGTCATAACAACCATCTCAGGTACCGCATATTTTGTCAGCCGTGGTTGTTGAGTATGCAGTACTAGCTTATTCTCCCTGGGGAGTATCCACATCAGTCAAACACCAGTGATATGTCTTTCATTTTTACATATAATGGGTCTGTTTCCTGTTGTGCCTTCCATTTTAGATGAGTGAGTGAATATTAAAGAAGTGTTGACTGTCTCTGTGTGCGATGCTCAAGTGCACACACTGATGAAAGTCACTTTTACACCTGCTCTCAAGGTCTGTAAACCTTACATGCTTGTACAGTGTTTACAGGACTGTACTGTATATCATGCAGGACATTATATGCCACATTGCTGATCCTTGTTTTTAATGTAGATATAAAAAAGAGTAATTTTTATGAAAAGGCATACATAGTATATTGTTATTACATTAAAAAAATGGATAGTAACTAGGTTTGCTGAAGCCTGTAACTCATTACCCGTCGTTGGTTATTCAGCATTACTGCAGTCTCACTATTGCTTTACATCGCTGTCAGGAGAAGACCTAATGTGAACCGGACAGTATGTTTATGCATGGGACATATCCATGCACAAAGCCTGTTTTTTTGTAGTTAAACATAACATGTGGTCAACACCGATTTAGTTTTTGTTTTCAGAAAGAATACCTGGTGGCATTTCTCTTTAATCCGTGCATCGCACTGAGCTCACAGCGTGTCAGTGTGTTCCGCTGCGGCAGCCCTGCTGTGTGACAGTAATGATTGCAGGTGTGTATGAAAACCACTTGTTGGCACGACAAGATGCAAGTTGTAAACAAACAATCAAACAAACAAGCAAACAAAGAATGTGTTTTATTCGGGACGATGGATCTGTCACACCTCTTCCACTTTCATTCATGCTGTTATTGCCAGATATCAGCTGATAACCAAATATTTGGCTTTGGTTAAACATTTCATTCATTCTCTGTGTCATATTTGAATTTATAATAATCTTTTAACTCAATATATAAAATTTTACTTACTATTCACATACGTTATCTCACATTAAGTTACTGGTACCCAGGTGTACTTAAAGCTGTCTTTGTTGAAATGAGCATTCCTCTACAGAAGTAATGCAAACCACCATATTTGACTCCACTGTTTAAATCAGACAGCAGTTGCATTATGCACTCTTGTGTTTTGCAGCCCTGCTTGGCTCTAGTGGTTAATATGAGTACTTCTGTGACCAGAGATAAGGCTGTTAATGACCATGACAAGGCCTTGTCTTGCTGTGCCATGATGCTTCTATTGCTCCTAGCGCCTGTTTGCTCACAGGGCCAAAAACAATATGCTGTAAATTGCACAATGGCATCTTCAGGTTGATGTGCTGCCTGTGAACGTGATGTGATTGGGTATCGATTCACACTGCAGCGCTAAAATTGCCTGCCTCGTGGCCCCAGACACCAGTAGTGACAGCTTCAGTACAGCACAGGAGGAGTGCCATGGCGTGGTCCTGTGTCTACGAGAGGATGCCTTTTCTCTGCTTCCTGATCTTCACCCTCTCCTCCATCTTCAGCCTCTCCTCCTCCTCAGCAAGGAAAGGATGAGAGAATAAAAGGGGAAAAGCCCTCCTACTGTGTCACATGAATATAGCACAGCCACAAATGCAGAAACATTAGAAACTTGGCTGCCCATTTTGTTGGCATTTTGCAATCCCTATACAAAAACGACATGTAAACATCTCTTACATTTAAATGCCAGTGACATTTGCGCAAGGACAGTTTTTTAATCTGTTCAAGTTTTAATATTTGCAAAGCTGAAAGAAAATGGGTTGGCTCTCTGCTGGCTCTTCACTCGGAAGTAGTGGTGACACAGCACTGTCACTCTGAATTCACTGTGATTAAAACGTGCCTGGATCCTGTTGAAAGATGAATAATGCAAAAGAAAATGCTTGTGTAGTGAATAAGTGGCAAATAATCTCACCAAAATTAACATACAGAATGCAAACCAGTCGGTGTCCAACTGAGGTAAATCCAAAGTTTCTTAGTCCTGTACCTAAGTGTCTTTATGCAAAAATTAAACACTTTGTTAAACAAAGTTGTTGTAACCTGAAAATTATCATATGAGGAGAATGAAAGATTGGCATTTGTTTTTACTGTGTTTCAGTCATTTCCCCCCCTCTCTTTTCAGAAATATTATTGTAGTGAGTTTCACTGTAATAGCCTACATTTGTGCTAATGAATCCTGATAACTGGATGAATATACCTAAAGCAAAAACCCAGTGAAAAGCTGTAATGGACACAACAGAGCTTTAACCAACTGGAAGCTATTTGGATAGGCTCACTCATGATAATATCTACATGGAACACAATCATTTTCCTTCTGGACTGAGGGTATTGCTGCTTTTCCAAATGAGTTTGACTTAGCAGACTCGTAAAAAAACACTACAGGATAAATAAATATTAGTATATTTATATATAAATAAAGTATATTTATTTAATATAACATTTAATAGACCCAACTCAAAATTCCTTAAGAAAAATTGTTAAAGATATTAACATTTTATTTGATTTCTTCTGTCATTTCATTTGTGAAGTTCAAACACCGAATCTCTCTCCCTGTATCCCTTCCCTTTGGCTCAGCGGTTGCTGCTGTCCAAAGCTGAGGCAGTTTTCTTTACACGCAGCAGAACAAAGCATGATTTAGGAAGAGGGAGGGCAGCTGTGCTTGATATATGTGTGTTTTGCTTCATAGGTGAGAAGAATGATAAATGGATGAGGTCCACAGCCACCATAATGGTACCCTTGTGCACCATGGCAGAGGGAAAAGAGGAAGGGGGTACTTTGGAGAATAAAAGTCAGCCTCTTCAATCAGGACTGCCTAAAAGAATTCTTGACAATATATCCTTGTTGTGCTTTCATGATAAGCCTTATGCTGGGGAACCGGGGTTGGAGTATGAGAAGTGAGTGGGGGGTTCGGGGGGGCCATCAAATGAGGCATAAGTAAGGGATTTTGCTATTGAAGAACTAAAGAAATGAAAATCTGTTTACCTGACCACAAACATAAATAAACGTAAATAAAGTCACAGAGGAGTTTGATTTTTGTTCCATAACAAGATACGTTAATAAGTTAATGGAGGAGCCATTAAAAAGCACAGTATTATGAGCCGTAGCGTTTTTTCTTTTCTCTTTTACATGTTTTTAACAGTCACATGATAGCAACATTTATTTATGTAGGTATGTCCAAGTGTTTTCTGTTGTATTTTTGCAGCGAGACACATTCCTGTGGTCGTGTGCCATGTGTCAGGGTGCGCATGCGAATGTGCACCATTACCTTTGGGTGTGTATGTTTTCCATCCTCTCCATGTTTGCTTTTGTCCTGTCAGGCCATTTGTTGCCAGAGCTATTAATTCCCCCCAGTCCTCTGCTCCTCTTGTGCACTCATTTGCCGATATACTCTGTCTGTCATTAGTGCGTATGCCTACTCTGCATGTTGGAGAGAAATATTGACACTGTCAAAGCGCCGCTCTTTGCTTCGGAAGGGCCGTGCTTCTGCATATCAGGTGTCACGCGTTAAATTCATCGACGCGTTCACACCTCAGTGATGTGGCAGTTGTGCTCCCCTTGGACACAGATTGGTAGAGGAGGCACTTAGACTGAGAGCGCAGTGAGCACCAAGATGTTGGAGCTGACCCAGCCATTTTGATGCATATGTAGCACAGAAATATTGACCAGCTCTTTAGTCTGTGACTCCCTCAGGACTGGGTAATTGTCTGTCTGTGTTTCTATTGTTTAAACTAACTGTATTTTGGCAGCCTTCGCCCTGAAATCAGTGATAGAAACCTCGGCAGAACTATGAACCAGTAGTTTCCATTCTGGTCAAATGAGGTAGCTTTACAAATCATTCACAAATCAAAATTATATGGTCACATTATATTGATTTTTTTAAACACTTATTTTTTTAAGGATTCAAGAATTCTGTTTTTATTCAACGTAAAAAAACAGAATTCGGAATGTTGAGTAAAATGCATCCTGTATTGATCAATATTGCAAATAATGAGCAATAAAGGAATGGTTAAAGATTTTTAGGAAATATACTCAATTACTGAAAGTTGGATAAAAGCAGTAAACAACTGATTACAAGCAACAAGAAAGCTCACTTATGAAGTGACATAGCCATTTCTGAATTTGTATGAAACCTTGAGAAGGGTACTTGAAACTTGGAACAGAAAGATGTTTTGTAGTGACCAATTTCAGATATTATAATGACTTTTATTCTTCAATAGGAGTGTGCACAAGATATAGAAAAACATTCTCACGTGACAAACTTTTGTAATCTGACATGACGAACAGATTATATAATGTAAACAAAATGACTTGGGTACAATATAATGATGAGATAAAAACCTTATCTCCTCATGTTAACAATAGTCCAGTTTATCCAAATGGGTATTTCTAACCACAACGGTTGCAGCAATACCTTTTACACAACAATCAGTTTGTACTACAACAATCCAATTATAATGTGAATTTAGGCCAGGCACAAGAGACGTCTGCGCAAATTCCCTGTTTTATTTACCCAAACTTTAATGTCCAAGGGAAACAAAAACTACTTATAAAAAAAAAGACATAATAATGCTCCTTTGAGCCTCCGATAAAACTGAGGCCCAAAGCAGAAAACGAGTCATAGCTGTGCACACTGAGCAATACTGAGGTCACTGACGCAGAGAGACCGGAGAGGAAATATTTTTTGTCCATCAAAAGAACATGCACAGCAATATGCTTTCGTTCTTACACTTAAAAACATGTAAGATATTAAAACGCTACATTTTCATCTAAAATGTCACCGTGCAAAACCCCATGCAGATTTAGCAGCATTGATTTACACACGCTCGCTGTGGCCCTGAAAGGGATCCATGTTTTTTTTTTCATTCATATATTGGTATTAAAACCTGCTCTGAAAACAGACAGTTTCAATTTGTAGATGCAAAATATTGCAATGCTGATCTTTTGATGACTTGCGTCTAATTTGAAATTAGCATATCCCAGCGAAGGGTACTGTAATTTGTCTTTGATGATTGGTTCGTCTGTAATAGATGGGGGATTGCCTGAGCTCCCTGCTGCCCTGTCTCTCTCTCTCTCTCTCTCTCGCTCTCTCTTCCTTGCCTTTGCTGGAGAGGCACACAGGATCTTTGAAATGTGCTTTGACCATCAGAGCAGTGAGAAAGCACTAATATTTTACTGACCTGAAATGAAAGGGATTAGGTGCAAAAAGCTCCCGCAAAAGGCTATCTCGATTCACAGGTGATGTTTTGTTTGTTTCTTTTATTTCATCCTTTAAAATGGACTTGGATATAATCAAAAGATGTGCTGAATTCCAAAGCGTAAGGCTTTGCGCTTTGAAGCTTTTCAGATGTTTTGTTGGGAGAGGCAAGATGTTGGAACAGCATGTCTGCATTCAGAGCATCCCGGAATCCCTGTCATCAGCCTCCTTCCATCTCCCTTCCTCTCACATTTGCAAAATCTTTTACCACAGAGCAGATTCAAACGCTAGATAATAAATGAGTAGAAGACGGAGGCGAGAGAAATAGGACCGTTTCAATTTCACAGCCAAGAGCCGCATAGATTGCTTTTGTTTTATTGTGGTTATAGGTGGCTCAAGAACTTTTGCAATTATTTGGACAATTAGTTGTAATTATAGTACAAGCATTTATCTTGTGCGCCCAAGAAGTTCCAATGTGCTCTCTCCGGAGAAAAATAGCAAGAATTAATATAGATTGTTTTCTCTGAAAGTGCTGCTTGTTTTGGTTGACGGCAATTAGCGGCTAATACCTGTGAGATCTCTCTCGTCTGCTCAGACCCGTGCTGTTTTCTGTTCCACAATGATCAGACAATTAATGACGGGTGTAGAGCACAGGCAGGACCATAGTTTGCGCTATAGGCTCCATCACAGTGGTGGGCTATACCATACAGCAGTTGTTGTTTTCTGCTTCAGTGTTCCCCTGCCTTTGTGACATATAGATTATGATGGGGTTACATTTGCTCTGCATGCTTTATCTTAGGTAGTGGAACTAATTACACACAGATGCAGAAGCTGCCGTCGTCTCTTCAACCCCTGGGATTGTTTCTGTGTCTTACTGCACTAAAGAAAGAAAAATCACAAATTATTTTTTAATTTTTTAAAATTTTTTTGCAGATTTGTTCATGACCTTCTTATGGTGCCAGACAGTAATAAAACGTGGGATTGTTTTGAAAGGCACTCCCTTCCTGTTTCAGTGCTAATACGTTGCCTTAGGGTCTAATGTGTACTGAGTATTGTCTGACATTTATTGTTGCTTGGATTTCATGCTCCGGCAGGGGTCTGGGCTCTGACAACATGTTTCTTTATACAGCTATTTATTTTGTGTCCTCTTTGCTGATAAATATGACAGCGGGCCCCATATTTGCTCCTTAATGGATTTATCGTTTTTAATTGTTAAAAAGTTTCTTGTGCTTCAGTTAAAAATGACTAATTTGCCTAATATACCAAAGATGTGATAATGTTTTTTGGAGAGGTGGTGTTAAAATTTATCCTTTATTTGTATTATATCTTTTGCTCGCTGGCATTTAACTGTGCATGGACAGTATATTTCTCTCCAAATGTTATGACCTGGGTCATTTTTGAATGCTCCAGTGAAATGTGGAGAAGCAGCATCACTGACCCACGGTCACTGACAGCACACAGATCACATGAACTTTGCTGCCAGAGTGAAACTGCCGAAAAAACTTACAGACTAAAGATTTTGCTAGAGCTGAAAACACAGTGAGCAGCATATTTAAATAACATTTGAGATATTTTTTGCAAAATTTCTTATCCACTTCACACAAACAATATCAAACAAACAAATGTAAAGCATTTTCTGCATAACAAAATGTGCAGACTTAAATAGATGAATACTTTCTGCTTCGGCTGCACTGCTATTTGTGTAGTTTTTCTTTATTTGGCAAAGAGTAATGCCTCTGCTGTCGTCAGTGTGCTGGAGCCTCACAGACTGTTTTTTACTCTTGGATTCTTTTTTTCCCCCTGTCTTATGTTTTCTGGGGAGAGTTGAAGAAAAAAAAAATCAAACGCTTCCATTGTCATATTTGTGTCGATACTGTGTGCAAGTACAGGAGTAGTAAAGCAGAGCACAAGAGCATGAAATGTAATCCATGAGTGATGTGTTAGCATTGTATTGGTGTCTTGTTTGGTCTACCTAATTTTGCTGAGAGGTTTTTAAATGAGTGCGCATTTCATTTATGGTCTTGGCATTGATATAGGATGATAAAAAGACGTATTCTATTGTTTTAAAGGGCTGAAGTGTGTGTGTGTGTGTGTGTGTGTGTGATTCGTTAAACCCTGAAATAGCCCACCGCCACTTAAGGAAACTGAGCTTCCCTGGTTTGTGTGCTGCTTTGAATCGGTGGTGCTTACTCCAGCATTGTGTCACATTAATATTTGAGTGCTACATATTATCAAATAGATGTAGGACTTAAACAGCACTTACAGTGAAGTGTACTTACATCAACTCCTTGTTTATTTCTTCCAGAGACATCCGTGCAGACGCCATAATGGTTTCCCTGTTTATATTGAACTTGACCTCTGACCTCTGAGCACCTGCATAAGCTTGGTAATCATTTCATTTTTTATTTGGTGCATTATGATTTATTTTACTCTTTTGCCATTTTGTGTCATAATCATCCCCATTATCTGTCACCTCTGTTTTGTTCAACTTGCTTCTGTCTCTTTTTTCTAACTTTTATTTTTATCTGTTTTTTTTAAATTAACTTTTATTTAGTTCTGATTGTATCATTATCAATGTTGAATTACGTATTTATTAGTGTGCTTTTCTTTTTTGTGCACTATTATTTTCACTGTCCTTGGTAAAATTGGTGTTTGGTAACATTTTAAAATTCTTGTATCTTAAATCTTACCTCTTTTAATTTCATCATATTAACACAAAAAAACATTCAACCGTGTTTTAATTGTTTTTGTTTTTCTGTCTTTTGTCAGCAATTACAACTCCCCGTTTTATACATTGTGTACTGCAGTAAGTCTCTGTCACCATCGCTCTCTTCCTTTCTATTCCTCTCGTATGTGCGTGGGTGGAGGTAATGTGCGAAAGTGACAACACAAGGAAACTAAAGACAAAGGGAAGAAATATGGCCCAGCAATACATCGCAGTATCACATCCCTTGTGTGTATTATTTCCTGAAATATCAACCAAACACCCACCAGGCAGACAGTATCATCTTTTTTTTTTTTTTTTGCCGGATTTATTCCAAGAACCGGTCCTGGTAGACAGTTGGCATTCGGCAGCTGCAATAGGCCGGTGAGCCCATGGAGTGGCAGGGCTAGGGCGAGACGTTAGGAGAGCTGGCAGCGGGAGGGAGAGGGAAGTCACAAGGTTGCAACCCAGAGCAGCAGACTTGCTTGTCTCAGCAGAGTAAACATCACCCCTCGTCTGCACACAGTAATGACTAACAGAGAAGGACGTGCACAGAAACACTATCAGGATTACTACCTTGTCCCACTTGATCCCACACATCCCAGATCCCAGCCTTTGCATCTTTAAACCCAATCAGACTGAGAGAGCGACGGAGACCACCCTGTGCAATGTTATGTGCAAAGATCTTTTTGACGAGGCTGCAAGTCTTCTCACCTTTGCCCTTGTTTAAGGTAACACAGCTTGTGTGGGCCGCCTGCCACATCCAGAGTCAAGATGGTGGTGTAATTGTCGTCTCTCCGGTTTATTATTGATGAGGTAGTTGCGGATGATGTAGCCTACTGTCCATTGTGGACACAATCAGACTCCAATCAGAAGCACTGGAAATGTAACATAGCAGCACGAAATTATGAGTGATCAGGAGCATCTTGAGATCTGACCCAGAGTTGTTTTGACTGATTTTCTTTTAATTGCTTGTCGTCACCCACTTGACACCATCAAAGCTACACGCTGGAGGTGAGGCAGATAAAATGTCTCCATAATACTGTGAGCACGATAAGACAAAGTGCCTTAGAAACAGTTATAAACAGGACTGCTATCTGAAACTCGTCGTCAGATTGTTATCCTTGTGTTAATGAAGAAATCTGAAGATACAGTATAATTGCTCATGTTTTACTATCAGCGTTACAAGCAATACAGATCATTTAAGAATGTTAACACCTTAATGTAAAGCATATTTGAAAAAAAGAACGAAATCACACAGAGCAGTTAAAATGTCAGTAATTAATTTATGTGTCTGTGTGTATGGTTATATCTTTATTTATCTTTAATGGCACTCATTACACATTCAGCACCTCTTAAGTCGCATGCTGCAAATTCACTGTATCAAGACCATCTGTTATTCAACTGAAAAGTTTATTGTGCCTAAAAGCAAATTTGTCTTAGAGTGCACACAAACTCAAAATATGATAAATTAAGCAGACTAAGATATATAAAAACATACATCAGTATGCAAAAACAGTCATCATTTTTGCTCAACAGACAAGCCCAGTCAAAGAGCAAACCAAACAACAAGAGGCAAATCCCCCTCCACTGCTATGATCGGCATCAGATTCTTATGACAACGGTTCCGTTAGTGACACGTGAACTAAAGGCTGAAGTGCTGTAGTCCTTCGAAGATGCTTCTAATTAAGAGCTCTCTTGCAGTCCTGCTCACAGAGGAATATAAAAACAAAATAATTTCACTTGGGTCTTATTTTATTCATCCAGCATATTTCTACTGCAGAAACATTTGTTATACCTTGCTTAACAAAAGCATCTGGTACCTTTTTGTTAGAGAGGGTAGATTTGCTCCTGGTGTGGGGCATTTGTTTAGAAAAACATTTAGAGCCTTAAAATGGGTCTTAGAGAATAACTATAGTAAGACAGCAAGCGGGGTGAAGGTCAATTTGCCAGTTTAAGTTTATCAGAATGTAAACTGCTTCAAGACCGATGGTGTGTTTGTTCACGTTTGCAGTCCATGAGCCCTGGATTCATCATCCACCTACATGAAACAGAACCACTGGAAAAGGTTGAGTAGATAGTTGTAACGCAGGAAGGGACGTGGCCCTGAAATTTGCATGTTGAGGAGAAGCTGATGCTTCCTCAGACTCAGGGAAGACAAGTGTTTTCTGGTGATGTGCGAGACAGAGAGAGCAGAAGATTATGTTAGCATACTGAGAAACGATCATGAATTCCAATGATTCCCTAAAGCGCTGGCAGGAGATTTCCTGAGACTATGCCTTTACCTCCTACATCTATATATTTCGCTGCAGAGTGCTGTCAGTGCAGATGATTTCAGGTCGAGGGTAGTCGATGACGTCCCCCCGTGCACTGATTAAACGTCTGATAATGAGGATGAAATGCGATTTCAGTTAAAACCACAAACCAGGGTTCAGTGGTAATAGCAGGCAGGCGATTTTATTTTTTCACAACAAGCAACAAGCTTTAAAGAAAGGGAAAAAAACAGATGACAATGGAAATGTCATCCTTTGCAGCCTGGAGAAACGATCATGAATTCCAATGATTCCCTAAAGCGCTGGCAGGAGATTTCCTGAGACTATGCCTTTACCTCCTACATCTATATATTTCGCTGCAGAGTGCTGTCAGTGCAGATGATTTCAGGTCGAGGGTAGTCGATGACGTCCCCCCGTGCACTGATTAAACGTCTGATAATGAGGATGAAATGCGATTTCAGTTAAAACCACAAACCAGGGTTCAGTGGGAATAGCAGGCAGGCGATTTTATTTTGTCACAACTTGCAACAAGCTTTAAAGAAAGGAAAAAAAAAACAGATGACAATGGAAATGTCATCCTTTGCAGCCTGTTTAATACATGTTGAGGCGTAGCTTGACTTCTCAGCACCAGTTATTTCAGCACATCAAAGAGATGCCTCCTCCCAAAGCTGGTGTTGTATTAAGAAGGGCTCATCATATCCAATCAAATGCTCACCCAGTGCTCACTGGTGGGAAAAAAAAACCCTCCAACCCTGTAATTTTGTCCATTAAACCGGTATAGGTTGGTCAAAGCCACAACCGAGTGCTGTGCTGTGCTGTGATGGTGATTGCAGCTGGTAGTCCTTGTCCTGTGTTGACCTGTTTTGTTAACTCTGCTGCTGTATTTCACCGCCCGATTAGATGTCACTCAATTAAAAGCACATTTCTGTGGGGAGAGCGGCCTCCCTGGTTGCCATGGATGCTGTGCGATAGATAGCAGAGCTGTGTAATGCGTGTCCCAGAGCACCATAATGAAATATCCACACTGTTGCAGCAGAAATACACAGACAACCCAAACTTTCACACCCAATCAATGAGAGCGGTATGGCTGACTTTTTTTTTTTTACTTTGAAAAATTAAAAAGGATGTGCCTAGTAAGTCACAGAGGACTCACCCATTTTATAGTCAGCTATGAGAAGCACTAGGATTAATAGACCTCTCCTAATATGCCTCGCATTGGTGGTCCCTGAACACTATGATCAGGTAAGGCCCAGCGAAGCAAAGATCATTTATAAGTGGTTCATTATTTTACCTTCAGATTCCTCTGTCTGGCATTGATTTAATAAACACTGATTTATCTCCTTGTAGAAGAGAAGTGCCATTTTTCATTTCCCAGATTTGCTATCTTTGTTATCGCGGTTATCTGTCGAGCTCTGGCATTTCAGTGGTAATACGCTACCAATCTCAGCTGTGCTCGGGAAGCAGCGCGGGAAAAGGGAGCAGTTCCTCTATGGCAGATATTCCCTTTAATGTTCACAGAAAGATTCTTTAAAAGAAGATAGGGTCCTTTATCTGTCTGACACAGAGCCTGCGCATCCAGACATGACTTTGTAAATGAACAGATTGTTTAATAAAGTTCTGCCAAATTGCTCTGATTACCCATGAAAGGATTCAACTATGTGTGACATCAACAGTGAGGTACAGTAATTAATGATCTATCAATGTTCTCTGATGATTAATGTATTTGTTTTTGCAGTTTGATGGACCCATAAACTGTGTGAAATAGACAATGAGCTTTGCCATCTCGTATTCCCGGTGGTGAATAGAGGCCACAGCAGTGTGGCACACTCCAGAAAGCTTATGAAAGGAAAGGGGGGGAAAGAGTGACTCCTTATTATGAAGGTTAACTGTCAGTAATTTGCAACTGAGAAGCTTGTTGAGCTTGTATTTTTCTGCTCCAAGGATTCTGCTGTGAAGTGTTAAAAGCAGTTTGTGGTCAGATTAGGTGTGTGTGGCTGGCACATTGAATCAGGACGAAAATGAAATGGAATGATCAATTTGCCCCACATTAATCCCTCCTCTCCTGCTGCATCCTATTGATTTTCTTGTTCGGCTTCCCTGATAACAAGAATCATTTAAAGGTCACATTTTGATGTCTGTCAAAAAGAAAACATTCATAATGCATTGTGTGTTGCCTTTGAGCCCCACGTTTGTCGGGAAGCACAGGCTGTATCTTGGCACGTCAGACGCCTTAAATGGCCTTAGAGGTGTTGCAGAGAAGTTTTCACAGCAGAGAGCACTGAGGCTAAACTATTTAAGTTCCCAAGAATGATAATTCTTGGGAAAAGCGCTCCTTGTGAAGAGGTTTCCTTTGAGGTAATAATTATGATGTATACCGTTTTGTTTTTTTTTTCCATCCAAGCGTGCATTTTTAATTTATCAGAGGACTGCAGACCTCGCAGAAACTCACTGGTGATGCATTAGCTTAAAATAGCTTGGTGCATGCTATCCTGATGGACGTACGAAAATATTGCTAATGAGACTGCCATGCCGGTGATGAGCCACGCCTTTGCTCGCCGGACGCCAATATTTAGCTGCACTTTAATCTCAGGCATCACACAGAGATAGTTTTTTTTTTTTTTTTTGTTCATCCTGAATGTCAGCACCAGGCCACAGTGCTAGATGTTGCACATATGCTACTGTATGACTGTTGAGAGATCAGTAGCTCCCCTGGTTTTCACAAACATCCACCGCTGACCTTTACCCACTCCAGCTCCAGGATATAGAGCCGTGCATTATGGGCCAGTGCCTCAGGCACTCAGGATCATGGTAGATGTCTTCAGGGAGACTCTGATCAAAACTAAAAAACATCCACTGTTATCAAAGCAGCTGCACTTCAGTTTGTGTAGTTTTGCATAAAAGCCAACAATTATATTGAGGTCATCCTCCTTTTATTCATGAAGTATTTAAGTATTTTTCTCAGTGACCAATAAAAAAGGAAATACCTTTAATGTATACTTCGAATTGATTTAATTTTAAACAAGATATTATCTTACATTATCTTTGTGCCTACAATGCATTTTTTTTATTATACACATGTGCAATAGTGGTGCATCACAAAAACTGTAAAAGAGAATTAGGTAGCATGAGAACATTAATACAGTACATATTATCAGGTTGTGGAAGAATGTATATTCAGTAGGTGGAGTTGGTGCTAGCTTCAGTAATAGCCAATCAAATCAGCTTCTTGCGCCTCCATTAAAACCAGCAGACAGTTTAATGGGCAGGGAGGAGCATCCAGGCCGGTTCCTCTGAGGAGAAACAGTCTTTCTCTGATGCGGCAGACTGTGTCGTGAAACACATATTTGATATTTTCAGCGACAAACAGTGTTACTTTTTTTTGCATCCATGCACTTGACATTTCCTGCAGATACATTAATTATATTTTAGCGCTAATTTAGAGTATATGAATGTGTCTAAAAACAGTTCAGTGACATAAGCTGTTCTTGAAGATGCAAATACACTGATGACGTAAATGAAAAAAAAGGTTTGTGTAGGCTGAATATCTATTTTTGTAGATTATAGTTTTAGCTCAGAAGATTTTATTCAATTGAATAAGGGAAAGGAACGATTTCTTTCATTAAGCTGTCAGTCATTGGCTTGATTAATCGTTTGCTCTGCAAGGCATGTACAAATTTCTTGTTTTGTCCAAAACCAAAACATTATGTTTTCAATGAATAAAAGCAGAATAAAGCAGAGAATTCTCACATTGAAAAAGCTGTAACCAGAGGCTTTTTTGCTGGAAAATGATTAATTGATTTTTAATTGGCTGAACTCTAATTGATTTTCAAAATATTCTCTGATTAGATTTTTTTTTCCTTCAGTCCCACAATCTTTTCAGTCAATTAAATGACTAATTTCTTCAGCGTGAAATCAGTCAGACGGCATAATTCTGCGTAGCGTCCTGCTACCGTCTCTACCTTTATGACATGTTGATGAGCATTTAAGTCTGTACCTTATACAATATTTGTACATGAACGTGAAGGAGCGTAAAGCACGAGATACATAAAAGGTTTGTGCATGTTACTGGGAGGGTCTGTCTGTTCAGCTTCACCGTGGAAATCTCTCACTCTCTCTCTGCACTTACGTTTCTGATAAGGTAAAAAAAAGCAACCGCAGCATCATGCCAGGCAACTCAGCTCTGAGGTTAAAGGAAAATATGTTACTCTGTGCAAGAAGGAATATAATTTATGTTCTCTTTTCTCACAGTTTAAGGAAAAACCAGTGGTGTAATGGAGGTTTATGAATACTTGATGAGTAGCCCTCTTTTAGGTGTGTGTTTTCGCTCTGCTACCTGTGTGAGCCCATACTGTTTTTCTTTGTTTTGTTGTGTTTTTTTTTTATAGCCGGCCTCCAAATAGAGGTTGAGGAGAGCTGACTGAGTTTAGGAAAAGAGGAGCAGCGCACCCTTCCACTCACTGTGCCTGGGTCAATATAAAACCTCATTACTGGGGTGTCATAGAAAATTTGTGCACTTTCTGCTCCATCTAGCAGCAATTTTGCTGGATAAGCACTGCTCTCGTTCGGCCCGTTTTAAGCATTTTCACTAAAGAAAGGCTTGCAAACAGGAAGCCATCGCTTCCCCAGAGGGGCCCTGACAGCCCAAATCCCCCCAGTGCTGCCTGTGCTCCTATACGTGCACTGGTGTGTTTGTGTTGTTATGTATGTGCACATGTGCATACCTGCTGTAGACAATAATCAGTCTTTATCATGTCCATAGTTTGTGCTGGTTGCATCTGGGAATGCAGAGCAACACAGCGTGTGACGCACAGAGTGTGACAGGCTGGTGCCTTGCATCTCTTTCCAGGCCACACACATTCACAAAGAAAAGTTTAGACATGGAAATTCTATAAATTCAGACATAAATTCAAGTTTGACAAAGTTAATCCACAAGTAAGCCACCGTAATGCTGGTTATTAAGATTACTAATATACAGTACATGCTCGTGGCCGCTTGTTTTTCTTATCATTCTTCTCTTTTTCTAAGTGAAATATACACACATATATATATATATATATATATATATATATATATATAGTGAAATATATATATATATATATTTCACTCAGGCTGCCTCTTATCCCTTCCTCAGTGTCAAAAACAACATCATGGTGGAAAACAAAAACACTGCTCCTTTCCTGTCTGTTGGCTGCCTGATGGCGACACTTGGGAGCTATGTTGTTAGAATGTTTTTTTTTTCTCATCTGCTGAAAATTGAATTTTATGAAAGCAAACAGAATGATGTGAATAAATATGGATGTCTGCCTTCTGGACAAGCATCTAAGCCAGTGCCACTTTGGCCCCATTGCTTCATGGTGGAACCTTGTAATTTCAGAGAGTGGAGACAGGAAAAGAATCAAAAGGAAATGAAAAAGAATGGAAGTGCTGTTTGTCCGTCCTGTCAAGTCTTCTTTGTGCAGCAGCAGCAGCAGAGGTAGCGGCTGAACAGAATGTACACAAACAAAGACCCTGAATAAAACATGATCAGATAAAAGCCAAACATGCAAAAAATACAGGAAAGGTCAGAAAGAACCTTGGTCATAATTATGGATGCAGAATTTGCCGGGAATGCACTAATTAAACCACACACAGACACAAACCACCAAAAAACCCCCCCCCCCCCCCCCCCCCCCCCCCCCCCCAACCCCCCTTGTCTATGCAACTTCACCATAAGCCAACATATTAATCACTGGGGAGGGAGGCGAAGCCTGTGGCTGGCCTGTGCCGCTGTGCTAACTCTAAAACACACACACACATGCACGTACATATACACAGTCAGACCAGTCACATTACAGCTGATAACAAAAAGTGAGACAGTGCTGCAGGTTGAGTGGCTTCCTGCTGGAATGGGGAGCCGTGGCACTCAGATGCTCTAATTGAAGTGGCATGAGAGTCCCTGTTTAACAGGAGGCCGTTTGGCTCAAAGCAAAGGCAACAAAGACGTGGGCTGTGTTGCTGCGAGTATCTTAGGCAGCACCACAAAGGTTAAAGTTGCACTGCTTGCCACCTGCAGAGTGCCCCTGTTTGTACATCTCTGTGTGCAGGACTAACTATACCACGCTGTGCACCCCCAGTGGTGCGTCTGTGGGTGTCTGCTGATGATCTGAGTGATCCTCTCTTTGCTTTGAGTTTTTACTGAGGTTGATGCTACAACAAACTGCCTGTGGGAAGAAAAAAAAAAAACCATTTAGCTGTGTTGCAATTATCCAAATGCACAAACTTTATTAACACGTTTCTGACATTGACTTGAAATCTAAACTAACGCCAAGTTATTGTACTCCTCATTTATGTGGCAAAGCCACATCTGCACAAGCACATAACACATACGCCCCAGTTCTCTGGCTCAACCGCTCTTTGCAGGCAGGTATCCGGGAGAACGTTTTACAGTTCCCCAGGATCCAGATGGCTAACTGTACACGACCCCCGGCGCTGAATGATAAATAGCAAAAAAGCACATTTCATCCATTGCCCAGCTTACCTCTTGGCTGCACACTGATATTCCTGCTGAAAGTGTGGTGAAAAGCACAGTCGGGTGTATGGATGCAGGCTGTAGCGGAGACGGTTTTATATAGAATTATCCCAACAGCGGTCCTGCTTACAGGAGCTGCTTTCCATGTTCAAGGAGCGTGATACCAGCTGATAGGACAAACTCCTGTCAATGAAGATTAGCCGCCTCTGTAATCTTCTGATTGTGAGGCAGAAGAAAAGATTTATAGAGCTGCATTTTTTTTTTGTGTGGCGTTAAAGAAAAACGTATGCTTGTTGTATGTATGGGCCAGAGAGGAACAAGTGTGTTCCCTCAACACATCGGTGCCCTCAGCGCTGTTCGTACGCACAGTTATTTGTGTTGCGCTGCACCCTAGGGGGCGCCCTATAAAAGTAAACCATCCAGTGAATTAGCTGGAATACGGGATCTGAGGCCGAGGTACTGTGTTGTTGTTACGTTCTGTTGTGCCGGGCTCTCCACGGGCCGGGTCTGGCAGTGGAGTCACGGGGCTCACTGAGCCACATAACCACCTCTGCCAGCAAAGGCCTACTGCCTGGCTGAAGCAGCCACAGAGAGTATGTGGCCTTCACAGTTAATCATAAAACAGACTCACTCTTGCCTGATTGTATTGGCGGCTCCAGGGATCTGCCATAATTGGATCCTTGTAAGTGGGATGGAGGAGCTAAACAACCAGATTGCTGTTTGTTTATACCTTTTCATATATTAGTAACGTGCCAAGACTTCTCAAGCACTCTGGGACTTTGTCTCACTGCTTGCTGCTCTAATTAGCAATTCATTCTTAACATATGCCTCAATTGTGGCCCTATCCAGCAATTTGTGATTAACTCCACTTTAATTAGAGTTGCTCATGCAGACTTTGGCTCAGCGTGGACGTGGAGTGGGCACTTGAAAACCACCATTTTCCTGCGTGGGTTCACGTGCCCTTGTTTGGACGTTTTAAATATTGTGAGATTATATGGAAAAAAAATCATAACTCTATATGAATGTCTTCATTCATGTCACTGTATACTGATAGGTGACTGATTATGATTAAAAGGTAAGGACAGTACAAGTATATATTTCACTATAATACTGATAAACTATACATTTACATACATACATACGTATGGACAAAGTGAAATACATACATTTCATTTGTGTCCACTGGAGCAAAGGCATCTTAATCAAGGTGGTGGTGGAGCTGTTGTGTGCGTCTGTTGTTGATTTGAAAATAACCACTGCAAAGCGCGGCAAATGTGGCATCCGGCGACGTGTGCTGCAACTGAGCTTATGCTTGATTTCGATGCATAAAAATCCAAACGCGGTGTGAAATTGTCGCTTCCAGTCTGCTGCCTCTGCCTCCAGTTGAATGATGTGTTAATTAAAAGATTACAGATACCAGTTTTTACTGGTTTCAAATATCACAGCACTTATTATGACTCTATGAAGCATTGTCTTGTTTGCTCTAAGTCAGAAAAACACACTGAGCTGCTACGAACAATCTCTCACCTCTGTCATGCTTGTCACCACCCAGTGCTTTGACCAACTTAATCAACAAGGATCATGTGTTTCTCTCAGTCCCTTGGCAGTAATTAACCATTGCATATGTCTGACAGCTTACCCTGGCGAGGGGGACAGTGGACAATAAGGACAACACTGGACTGTTTAATGTCTCAAATTGTCACAAACCATTTCTCAGACTGTAGCGACATGTGATCTGAGACTTTGCCAATGAATCAAAAGGTTTCCAGATTGGAGCACCGCAGCACCAGAAACCAGTAATTAAAAGGCGACAGCTTTGGCGATTAACTGCGAGATGGAGTTTGTGGGGAAACTCACGTAGGGAAGGGGGCATTTAGTCACATAGCCCCAAGTTCCCCCACAGATAAAGCTCATTTTCTCTAGCAGTGGGGTAGAAAGAGAGGAGAACACAGCCCATTTGGTTTTGGCCTCACATGGGGCCCACAGGGGTAGCCAGCATTTTATTTAAGGTCACCAGGAATAAATGGGATTCAGGCTGTGTCTGGCAGGTTGCAGTGGACAGGGCCCAGACTGGGGCCCTCCACCCCTGCTGCCCCCAGGCGCCCTCTCCATCTCTTTTCGCACCAGTCTTTTCCTGCCTTCCATTTCACTGTCTGGAGCCTCAACTAAATACCTCACAACTCTCCGACTACCAATACCGGCATTGTGTCAAAGGGTAATAGCATGTTAAAATCCCCCTCGGGTTGTTCAAAAGGGCGAATGCGGCGAAAAAAGGGATCCCGGCAGAAAAGCTCTTAATTCCATTTAGCTCGGTAATGAGAAACAAAGGAAGCGAGAGACACGGTGAGGGCCTGCATTGTTGGGTCTGCAGTATGTAATGCATGAAACATAGGCACCCGGTGGCAGACCACATCAAATGATCCTCTGTGTGGCGACACTTGGCTTGAGCCATTCTGTCATAAAACCCACAAAACGCTTGCAGCGATACGAGTGGCCATCGCAGTTTAAGGGCTTCCCTCTCAGGTGGAGGCTACAATAAGCTACAGAGATGGATCTGGCTGCCGGTCAAGCTTTTGTATCAGTGGCTGAGCTTTTCAGGAAACGGGAGACGCCGGGCTGCCGTCCCATCACAGCGCGATTCAGAGGGAGAGGGGATTGGAGCTCATGCTCTGCAGAGCTGTGAATATGTGAGTGGGCCTTGTATTGTAGTGGAGATTGTGTGATGGTGGTGGTGGTGGTGGGTATTGTAGTGGAGATTGTGTGATGGTGGTGGTGGGGGGGGGGGGGGGGGGGGGGGGGGTGGATTGCTATATCTTCAGACTGAGCCATACGGTACAGGTGCTAAACAGGGACTAACTGGGACTGATTCTCATATCTGTCAAATGCTCAGCCTGGAGCTCATGCTCTGCAGAGCTGTGAATATGTGAGTGGGCCTTGTATTGTAGTGGAGATTGTGTGATGGTGGTGGTGGTGGTGGGTGGGTGGTGGTGGGGGGGTGGATTGCTATATCTTCAGACTGAGCCATACGGTACAGGTGCTAAACAGGGACTAACTGGGACTGATTCTCATATCTGTCAAATGCTCAGCCTAATTACATCTCACCATTTCCAACTTGTGATGTCCTGATGTTTGAGCGTGGGACCAGAGAATGCATTGCTGTGGCTGTCTCTGTGTAGCAGGTCAGGTTCAGGCTCTTTCAGTGCAGTGATGTTCATACATTAAAAGTCAAGCGATAAGCACGGATGTAAAATCCTTATAAATAGATTATTATGTTTTTATTGGATATTATATTTCACTGCCTGCTTGAACAATGAATACAAACTACTCTTGATGCACAGGCATAATGACACACAGCGTCGCGACTGACATTTCACTATAACGTTAATAAAACCCTCTTCGCTGGATGGACTTGTATTTAAAGGAAACCTCCGCGTTAAAAGGAGGGCGGCCCCTTGCGTTTGGTTGAAAACCTGACACTGTGGTGATTGCTGTATTAACAGTCACATGACTAATAAGTGGATTATCACCAGGTCATTTTCCTGTTTATATTGCCCGATAATGTCGCCGTTTAATTTTGAATACAGTGCATTCTTTCACACAGCCAAATCAATGGAACGCCTGTTATTGTCCCAGTCTTTATGCGCTGGGCTGAATTGTAAACACATTTGTACAACTTCATAATGGCCCTGAAAATGACTCACAATGATGAAAATGTTTGTCTTCTCAAAAAGTCCCAAGGAGCTGTTGTATTGTTGCCCGTTGTTGTGGCTGATCTTAGTACGAGGGCCTTTTGAAAAGGAAAATAATTGTTTTTCTGTACCATCTCAGATGAGTCTATGAATAGTCAGTGCTGGGAAGCAATTGCTAACAGTCTCAGTGCCCCTTTTATGGGTATTACTTACTGTCTGTGCAGTTCAATGGTGACGAGTAGCGTATTGGACAATGCCTTAAAGATCTCAACACAATCTTTGATACCTTTGTTGTTCACTACATTATGAAGAAAGTATTGCCACTACAGGTTACAATTGATTATTATCCTTTTTTATCGATTTATTTTATCATTTCTTTGATTAAAATAACCCTTCACCATTTCCCAGGGGATATTTCCGGGACATCATTTATTGCTTATCAAAATAGCCGCAAAATTTTGATCTTCTTAGCGAGCTCGCGCCATAACAAAGAAAAAAAAAGTCTTCCTCTTTTTTTCAAACATATGCATGGAAATTAGACTGGAATGTGATTATGCAGATTGAGAGAGGAGTCATGGGCACTAAATGTCAGATGTCAGGTATGCATTTTCAGACCCCTGTGGGATGGAGATGATTATCATGGTAATTATTCAGCATTTGAAACAATCCGTTTTCTGTGCACAACATTCGGAGGCACATTTTGCCCAGGGACCTGGTGTTGGTGTTTGTCTGCCACCAAACATGAGCGCGTTCGTCAGAGGAACTGGAGGAGACGTTGAAGTGAGGCCGGGTAAAGTGGTGAAGAGAGTGTGATGTCTGCATAAAGTTTGTCGAGGGACAAAGAGTGGCTGTGCCTTGCACCTAATCCCCCCTCCTCTCTCATCGCTCCTATCCTTGGCTTCTCTTTGCATTAAAGAGATTGGGCTGGAAATGGAGCAGATATCAGTCATGTTTATCTCCCAGCTGGGGGAGTGCTGGCTCAGGCCCAGGCTTTCCCCGCTTTATGTTTTCTTCCCCTCTTTTTGTTTTCCCTCCACGTCCTGTGCATCCTTTTATGCACTCTGTATATTCTGAGGCCAGCTTTGTGGTTTAATATGCATGATAAATTTTATTCCTGTGTTCATACCCATTATCCGTTGGACTGAACACCCCCTTCCCAGACTCGGCTCTGCTGACAGGGAAATGCCACGCTATGGATGGCCAGCAGGAGAGGGAGATGGCCTCCTTCATCCCGCTAGTCATTAACCTTGTGACTTGAAAGTGACCCCAACACATATTACACACACACGCACACACACACTGCTCAGCATAATCCTTTGTCGTCACTCATTGATGTCCCTCTTTCAGTCTTGGTGTACTCTGCTGAGCTTGGTTTCCTTATGGCCTTCTACTCACACAGTGCTCTACTTGTACTTTACATAGACATTAACTACCGAGGACATTGTATAGCTCTGTTTTTATTAGATTTTAACTGTTTGTTTGTTTTTTTTAGTAAAGTGTATAATCGTGCTGCACTTAAGATCACAGCGTTTTCTATCTAGTGATGGTGTTAAATATAATATGATTCAGATTTATAGAAAACACAGTTGTTCTATCAGATCTCGTTGGGCCACTTGACTCGTTCTGATGCTTAAGGGGAAGCTTTGGCCTGAAAACGTAGTGTTCCACATCCGTGGCGCCGGGACCTTGACCTACAGTTCGGCAATATAGACGGCAGACGCAGAAGAGGAGGCGACGAAGGGCACAACAGAAACAGGCAGCTTAAAAGGGGGCTGACGGAGTGCAGCGAGGCAGCCTGACCACCTCTTGGCTCCACATGCATTTTATACAACGGTCTGGCCGAAAGATAGAAAAACTTCCACAATGAATTGTTAACTAGGGTCGACCCGGGACAAGCCGAGCATGTAAACAGGCCAACCGGCCGTCTAACAAGCTTGAATCATTATTTGCATTCTTCCCCATCCCCCGTGGCTTCCATTATACATGAAACCCCCTTATGAAAAAGTCATAAATGCAAGAATATATCCAGGAAAAAGGTTCATAGATTAATTGCAGACAATCTAGTGTCCATTGTATTTTGGAAAGCAACTGCATTATCCCACCAGGGCTTTTAGATTGCACGCCTACAATGTGATGCATTATTATTATTATTTCCTGCACCGGCATAAAAAAAACGTATCTTAATACAAACTCAATATTTTGGGCCTTTTTGTCCATTAAGTATTTTATTTCAAAATAGCAATGTCAATGTCATATTTTTCCCCAGGGCTCTGGCAGCAAATGAGCAGTCCTCTGGCAGCAAAGTGCTTCCAGTGTCCAATGTCATCGGGCAACGTGTTCTGTTGGAAATTTGCAAGCATGCATTTCATCTCGAGTATCTCGTAGCCCGTACAGTGTAGCGCGGTGCTAATTAAAGCACACAAGCTTTGAGTGGAGGAGAAAATTGTAGCTGCCATGATAATTTTCCAGAGATGTAAAATCTCGTCTCAGAGCAGCATGAGTCACTGTGCAGTGTATTCGCGTTTAATAAACCAGTGGGCCAGTTTGTGTTTTTGGCTTCTCTCCTACGAAAATATTTCTGACGCTATTCCTGGCCAGGAAATAGTCTAGTATGTTATAACAGTTGAGTCAGAGGTCCTCTGTGTTTTTGGCTCTGTGTGAAACCCCTGTCCTGCATGGTTGCGAGGATATTTCTAGTAATGGTGGTGTACACTTCAGCAGGTTTGGTTTTTCCCGACATAATAAAAGGTGCAGTCTGTTCTAGACTGTTTTGTCTTTTTTTTTCATCTCTTTGGTATGGTTTTGAACTCTGGGGTAATATTTTCGAAATATTTTTAATAAAGTTTTAATAGGGCTCATGAGTGAAGTATCCGTGCCTACTGTTTTTGCTCGTTTCTGTGCGTCTGTAAGATGTAATTTTAATAAATTCATCTTAAGGAGCCTTCCACTGATTTATTTTTGTGTCAGCCGCGTTTTACTTTTTCTGGTTCCCTCTGCTTTATTTAATTTCTTTTATTGTAGTTTTAACATTAAATTTGTGCACATTTATTTACCCGGGCCTTCGGAGATTCTCTACAGAGGTGTGTTAGTTGATGTATTATATACCTCTCCTCTTAAAAGCGAATAGGCCACAAAAGTTCCTAATTTATTCAAGCAAAACATTGCTGGCTCTGTTAATCATGCAGAGTGGGCTGAAAGGCCCAGATCAACGTCTGCTGCCGCCTGAAACACACAGGCCTCATTTATAAAGATCTTTTTTTTGGTTTTGTATTCTGAGGTCGTATAATGCATTTAAATGAGGCTGCAACGAGCCAAAGTCACAGAAAGTTGCTGAGGGAGTACGTCAAGCGTCGTGGCGATGTTTTCATTCCTGTCTCCTTGCCTCTTCACTGCCCACCCTGCCATCAATACATCTCATTCAGCCGAGGATTTTCTTTCACTCTGCGTTGCACTGTGGCAACGACTGCCTCTTGACAGTGCAGGAAGGATGGCTTGTCAAGGTCAGAGCTGTGTGCTAATTAGCGTTCACCACCGAACTGCTGGGTTGACTCCTGCGACCTTCACCCCTGAGGCCGCTTGCCGTGTGTGTGTGTGTTTGTGCACGTTTGTGCGCACGTTGTGTTTTCTATCACGTTTGCCCCTGCTTGTCCCTTCCTCTTCTGTTGTGAAGACCAGTCATCTGAGACTGCCTATACAACACAGAACTCCACGAGCACGCCCCAGACTTGACTCAGTCATATGTAACAAGCAGACAGGGGGAAGAGAGGGGGAGGTGTGCGTGTGTGTGTGTGTGTGTGTGTGTGTGTGTGGGCGGGAGGGTTTGGAGGGGGAGTGGAAGTGGCATTGAGCATTGGCATCCCACTGGGCTTTGTATGTTTGTTATAGTATGTGATCACACAGACAGGAGAGGGCAAAAGAGAGAGAAGGTGAAGAAGAGGGCGTCACCATGATGGACGTAGGAGGCGCCAAGAACCCGACTGATACCAACACCAACGAGAGAGTCCGCTAAATAATGACGGCAACAGAGGATGCGATGGCAAAAGTTCAGCTGTATCTTGAGGGGTAATTTCAGGCCCTTCGCTGGGGAACAGCAATTTCCTCCAGCTCTGTCTCTGAGTGATATTACTGTGGAATCATTAGGCTAATTCATCATCCTTGACTTCTTTGTGTTTTCTGCCGCACTTGTGTGTGTGGGTGTGTGTGTGTGTGTGTGTGTGTGTGTGGGGGGTCGTTCTAATTGCGAGCCATAGAATTCGGATGTAAACTCCGAGTCCTGCTTCTCAAAACACTCGCAGAATTAGTAGTGATCAGTTGTTACTGGATAGTACAAGGCTTTTGACATCTAGTATGTTGTCAAATTGTCAGAGTGTTTGTGTTGCACGGTATCTGGAAGTATTTCCCTCTATATCACAGTTTCATTACGAGGTATTGAGTGCTTACTGTATATAGCCTGTGCAGCACATTATAGTGAGTGCTTTGCACTACATAGTAACAGCTGGCCGGAGATATTGATCCGATTTGGCATAAACATTGTGCTTGGCAGGATTTTTTTTTTTTTTTTTTTTTTGGGCTGTATCACATTTTGTAGTTTTTAAAATCCTCTGCCGCACAGACTTGTATTGTTATTAAATGTGGCTGATATGTATTCCATCGCCGTAACACTTTGCTGGGAGCAGTGAGGGAGATATGTTAACAAGTCTGCTCTCTAAGCAGCATCTATATGGATGCCTCTGCCCCGCTCCAGTCACTGTAGTGGGAACTCACAGACCGATGAAACACACGCATGGCACTTGCCTCCATTAATTTTCGTTTATTATGTATTTATGCTCTAAGCCTTAGATTTGCTGTGATCGAATGCATCTGTTTCCGCACGGATCAGTGGATGTCTTTGGCATCACCACCACCTCCATCATGTCCTCTTTTTCATGTCCTGTTTTCCGTCTCTGCCTCTCCTCTGTTTCCACTGTGCTCACTCTCCATCTTTTTGCCCCCACGTTCCACTCTCTCATCCTTTCCCCCCTCTTCTCCTCCCGCATAGCTTTTTTTAGCCTCTGGTGTATTTAAACTTGCATACTGTATGAATCATCGGTCTTCCTCTGACTCCCAGATCAGTTCACTTAACGGTCAAAGGGCATTTTTAGCTTTATTAGTCAAATCCGGGGATTTAAGTGAGCGGGTCTTGTAAGGGACACAGCGCAGTTTTCTCTCTAGCTATTTTAATTTGTTATCAGACGTCTTTGCAGAGCCATTATTTTGTACCCTTCTCTTTGTGAACTGTAAAAACAAGACTGACCTTGTGTGTGTTATGCAAAAACCCACTCATTGAAATATTCATTGTAATCGTTATAATATCATTCTTTTTGAGGACACATTAACATACCACCAAAAAATCTTACGTAACACAATTGACTAAAGCCAATTACACCCACAAAATGAAATTGTTTCCATTAATGGATGGTCATGCATAGTAATATTTTCAATTATAATTTTATACTCTTTATACTCAGACTTTGACATTTGTATATTATTCATCAGAAGAAATACAAACACTTTAAGAATTAGTGAATTTACTGTATTTCAAAATACTGCTGCAACAGTTTACCAAACAAATATGTCCTGATTAGTGTGTGTCTGCCAATGCAATTTAGATTTAGTCCAACAAAAATATCCCATCAGCTTTTTGGCTCAGTGTAAGAAAAGCTTCTTTTTTTTTTCCTCATTGTGTCCTAAAGTCATCTCTCCTCCTTTTAGTAAAAGAAAGGAATATCCTCTCTGCATTTCCTCTATTACATGCCAGCCCACAGTAGAAAACTATAGGTGCTTTTAGTGCAACTCACTAATGAGGAAGTGGTCGACATGCAATCCAGGTTGAATACCTAATGAGTGTTAAAATAAGAAATAGTGTCAAGGCGATGGAAACGTGTAGCTGCACTGAAAGATGTCATTAGTATGTGAAACCGGTTGCGTTCAAGGCCAAAGAATGTGGTGGGTCCACATTCTTATTGTATTATATCCTGTATGATATGCTTTATGGTTGATTATGCAGAACATATACATAATATATTTACCTAAGAGTTCCAAACGCAGAACAAAGCATTTTTATTTTCTCGAGAAAGCGCAAAACAATGTGAGGTTATCTCTGTATGGCTATTTATTCTCAACATGAATTTTATTTCTCATTATGAACCCAAAAAAAAGTGCTAATTCAGAATATTGTGCATTGTTGCTGCCAGTTTGAATAATACCTAGCAAAGATACAATAAAGATGCATCATCCGGGATGTGCACTACAAATAAAAAAAAAAAAGATAAAGTTTGTGCCTGCTTAGGGAAGCAGCAACTTAACCCACCTCTTTTAGTACAGTCAGCGATTGCCGGGCGCTTGAGCTCCACGTTGCATTTTTAATCTATTTGTTAGGTGAGGATAGAGTGTGGATCACTACTGGCCTGCTCATTATTCCTAACAGTTGCCCTGAGGTCTTATTTTAAGTTTAGATAATGTGCTTTCTGTAAAGCATACTCTTATAAAAGAATGACATTGTTAGTACGGAATTAACAGTTTGGTTGTCACAGAGAGGGTAAATACTGGAAGACCTGAGTAAACACCGGAACACTGTTTTTATGACTATGCTCTTGTTATGTGAAGCTTTTAATGGCTGTTTCTCTATGTGGGAAGGACTCTTGAGATATTTACTGTTATTATTATTATTATTTACACCTCTCTCTGGAAGCCGCTGTGCATTGCAGGCATTTCTGTTCTTCTATCAGCATATGACGTCATTAATTGATGTAGAATACTGAAGAACTTGAACCCCGGTGGAAGACATTTGTTTTGAAAGGATGATGATGCTGGGCCTGCTGTTTAAACAGCCTTGCAGGGCTCTGCCAGGTGGAAGAAGAAAGCTTTTATCTGTCTTCATCGTAATATCAAGGTCACGGATGGATAGCCGAACTAATCTCCTTCTTCTCGTATCTCTTATGAAGTGAAAGAGCTGGCATGTCTGCTGCGCACTGAGCCCTCTCCATCCACAGACAGAATACGGTGTCTGTTCCACACAGGGAAATGTGATAAACTACAGTGAAACAAAACTCAAGGATGCGGTGGTCCTGGCATTCCTAAGTGATGTACTGTACACATCGGCACAGAGACAGCCGCTGCTAAATCAAATAGCAGATAATCTATGCATATTCGAATGCCGTGCCAAACTATATAATCTTCGGCATCTGCTTCATTATGCACAGAAGACGCCATATTGAGCACATATTTCTGTCCAAACATCGTCTCCCTGTACGTTTTAAATATCTTACCAGCTATATTCCTGGGCGTGATCAAAGTGCAAATCTTGTTTGTGTGTGTGTGTGTGATAATGATAGACTCATGTTGACGAATGAGTAAAGGGGCAAAGGAAAGAACTGGACGCGGAAGAGCGTTGGCTCCTCGTCTCCCACAAATGGATTTGCCCTGCACAAGGTTTTATCCCCATTGTTCATTAGACTTCTGAAAGAATAATTAACAAGGCTTTAAAACACAGCGTTTATGGATCACCTGCTGTCCCCCAATATCATTTTTGTGATTGCGCAGCAGAATACAGCGAGAAGCATTGATGCTAACGTCTGGCACCCAAATGCCTTGCAGGATCAGTAACTCTCCAATTAAAGCAATATCTCTCAGCCTGGCACAGGAGCACGGAGCTCACCACCGGCCTCATCTATATACAAACACCAAACCTCTTTACAAAAGGACCGTGGCCCTCAGATAAGAATAAACTGCTTAAATGCACTAATGCAATGTGCTATTACATTGTGTTTTATGAAGCTGAACTGCCTCGTGTGGTGGTAAGCAAGCAGCACGGGAGAATGATGGCAGGCGAGGAGATTGTTCATTTAAAAGTAAGAGAAGGGGAACAAGAATATTCCCTGGTTTTAAAGTTGCAGATTAGGCCGGGAACATTAGGCCTTATCACAGGCAGAGCTGTCTCCTGTCAGTAACACACCTCTTTACCTGACACACACCGCCTTCTCAAAACGCACAAATATATTTGTCATGTCTGGGGCTGCCAAATCGCGGGGTAAATATTATCATCCGACAAGCAAACAAACAGTCTTTTGTGTGGTAGATAAAGGTGAAGCGTGCGGTGAGGTTAATGGGACTGGGCTATTAGCATTGTCACTCAGTCTGCCAGGTCTGACAGTGCAGCTCAGTCTGAGGGCCTCTCCTCCCCTCGTCCACCTGCTTATCACCCAGATAAATTAACTCCAGCAGACGGGAGAGGCAGGTGGAGCGGAGGGGTGGGGGCGCCGATCCTCACCTATCACAAGACAGGAGCACCAGGCGCAGATCACTGCTCTGTTGACTCTAGTTAATAGCGTGGGGCCACAGTGTGTGTCAGATTTTTGGGGGGTCCACGAGATTGACATGCAGGAGGGGAGAGTCAACACTTGATAATTAAACACAACCGCATGTTTGTCAGAATTGATGACAAAGTCTGCAGACCCCTCCCGGCAACACTAAATTTGTCCAACTGTGCAACAACTATTCATCCTGCGAGAGGGCCTCTAAACTCAATGATAAATACACCGGGCTCAACTTTACCACAGTCGTCACATATATTTAGGAGCTCCGTACTTTTTTTTTTCCAGTAAGGAGAGTCTCGGGATTTCATGCATCCCACGGGGAAGGATGCAAACGTGTTTTCTTAATGGTTAGAAACCAGAAGTGTTGGTTCAAGACTTTCAGTGAGAGGGAAGGAAGAGAGCTTGTCAGATGGAAAGCGTTCGGTTTGGCTTTGTTGGGCCCCGTTTGCCTTGTGGCTCCTCTCTGTTTAATTGAACACTCATTAGACAGTACACTGATATCCCCCTACAGTTTATTGTGACATTCGCCCAAATGTAACATAATTAGGTTTAGGTAAAATGGTGGGCTGAATGGATCCAGATCTGGTCCATTACTGCATACCGTTTGCGCTCTGGCTGGCTGGTCATAAAAGAAATCATTTTGGGAAAAGTGTGTGATGCTGGCTGGCACCCAGAGCATACGACTGGAACAGGAAGATTACAGGCGCAGCTAAAAGGGAACACTAATTGAATTCCAGAGATCCTGACGCACATTACACCAAACCAAGAGACAAGAGAAAGCTTTTTTGCTCGATTAGGGGAAACTGGAGGGTAGAGGGAGGTGAGTCTTCACACTACACAGCCCTCCTCTGTTAGTGCCACTCAGCAATGCTGGAGCCATTGCTGTGTTAACAGTTTCTGTTCTCACGGGACAGGAGAGCCCTAACTGTCGCCCACCTCCAGTTGGCTGAGACCGGTGAAACCACTCTACTGTGTCTACTTAATATTGGTGGGTAAATGACAGTGCGCTGCCAGGAATTGTCTCTTCTGCTGCTGAACATTTTATAAAACCAAACTATCCATGAAAGACGAGCGGAAAGCTTTTATCATGGTGCTCACAAATCCAAGGAAAGAACAGAAATCACAAGGTCTGCAACTTCGGTTTGTCATAAACAGCTGGAAAGTGCTGGAACAATCATGTCGAGTCAGACAGCGAGCAGGTGTAAAAGTATATTGATTGGTTTTTAGTTGTAAAAACCACAAATATATATTTTTTTCATGGGTATCAAAATGAGCATAAACCATAAAACGTGGGGCGTTTAATGCTTCCTGTCATAGCAGCGTGTTTTGACAAAGCAGTTACGCGTTTGCAGCTTATCAGAGAGTTATGCGTCACGGCAACGTCTGCGCTTCTGCCTTTGTTTACAACAAAAACATATCACAACCGAGATCAGGTTCAATCGCAATATCATCATGCATAAAGAGGTGTTCAGTCACGGTTGTGACTAATGCTGCAGATGAAGATATCGCAAAAACACACGTTTCAAGCTAAATCTGATAAAGACAAGGAATGGATCATTACGCGGCCCCCGTGTTGTTATGCAATACCTCCAGCAAAATGAAGGAATAGAATCGTCAGGAGCAGAAGTTTCAAACAGATATAACATCAGTGGAGAAGAGGAGAAATTGAATGTCAGTGAAGGCTCTTGGTTCGACCTGGGACCTCATTTTGCTTCCGCAGACCTTTTAATCAGCCAAAGAAATCACACACAACAAAGTGTGTTTGCTTTGCCTACGATAGACAAAAACAAAACCTTTAATGGCTACTGAGAAATGGAAGTAGTTGAACAGACAGGAAAAGTGATGGTTTGGCCGGTGAATGGTGCGATCATACCACTGCAGCATAAGTTGAGATGATTATCTGGTGCAGAGGAAAAAGTTCCTCTGCCCTCTTTAAAGTTTTGCAAGTAAGGAGGCGCCTTGTGTGGATTTTGAGGTGGGTGAGTCCGGTGAAGGTTGTGGGGAGCCTGAACTCTCCGGCGCAGGCAGTAACGCTCTTTACATTCAAGAGGGAGAAGATCAAAGTCTGGAGGTTTAAAGCGAGGTGGGGTGGTTTTAGAGTCTGTCCTCTGTTTGGGAAGCATCCAGGTACCTCCGGCGTGTATTGATGTGGAGCACAATCGCGAGACACATTTTCCCATCCTTATTTCCTTTTGTCCCGTTGAAGCTAAATGGGCTGTGCTTCAAAAACATACTTTTATCAAAGACACGACTTAAATTGTCTTCTTCTTCTGTGCGCCTCCTCTGTTCTTCTGATAAATATTCAGGCGTCTTTCTGGCTGATGCGTCGTGGTGGAGCTTCAGAGAGCGACTGGTTCGACGTCATCCCAGAGAGAGGTCGCGAAAGGGAAAGATGCTGGTTAGCATTTCTTCAGAGCCGCGGCGCCGAATGTGAACCAATGTCAGATGCTATTTCAGCATGCATTGTGTGCTTTTCCCTCAGTGTGCGCTTGTATGACTCACAGGGTCTAATTCAACACTAGGAGGAGGTTTCTTTTTAAGCTGCTCGACAAATGACTTTGCAGAAGTAGCCTTTCATTCAGACCAACAGAATGGGTGAACTCGAGAAAGGTCTGTTGAAGTCAAAACAATTTGCAGTAATCACGGAACGTGTTTATTAGTCCAAGTTCACGAATGGTTCCTGGAATATGATGCCTGACATTGATACTTCCCCTATAAATATTTTATTTTGCAATATTGTCTTGTCAGTGTAATTATCGCACCTGTCCTGACTGTAGGACCCTGAATGAGCCGCTATTACAAACCCGTAGTCACAGGGATTAGTGTCTGTATTCTACACAGATTGGCACCGAGTCAAAAGAAAAGAAACCGAACTGGAGCAGGGGTAAACACGGTCGGCCAGAGATTATAACAGTGGATATAATAAGGCTGGTTTCCACTCTAATAGTGACACCGAGGCGAAGCTTTGCAATTACTGCAGCACTCCTAAGTCCACGCACCAGAGGGGGTGGATCAGAAACCCTCAACAACTTTAAGCTACAGTATCAGATGATGTCAGTATTAATTAGTCGCTGTTTGAGAACAACCCTGTACGGTCTTCTCCCTACATGTAGCTAAGCAGGCAAGTAAACTTAGATCAATAATTACACAAGGACTGTCCTAGCTGCTCCACAGTTCTGTCACCAAATCTCACACTAATTGGCCACACGAGCTGAGAAACCCAGAAACAGACTTCCATTGAGTCCGAGTGTGTGTCTGCGGAGTCTGGAGGGACATGTGCATTACCTAAAGTGCCTACCTTTGAAACTGAAGGCACCCATGTATCGAACACAGATGCACGTCGAGTGCAAACTGCATTGCGCGTCTTAAATAAGGCCTGGCTGTGTATTCAGGAATAGTAAGCATTGATCTGTTCATGCATACATACTGTGCACCGCCTAGCATTATTATGCAACATATCACCAACTAACCAACCATATACTGTATATTCTCAGTCATCTTGAGCTGTTTGGCAGCATGTGTGTAAAGTGTGTGTAGGCTCTGCTGTAGTTGTATTGCCTGTGTTTATTTGTATGTCCTCATTCGCCTCTTGCTGGTGTTGTCCTACCTATTGACTGAAGGGGTCCTCTGGCTCGATCAGTGTGAACGCTGTTTCTTCAACTCTCCTCCTCTCCTCCTCGAGCGAAAGACTCATATCTCTCTGACTTAAGGTTGCCATACAAACACTTGGTTGTACTCGATGTCAATTTAATCTCATTGGTGTGTCGCTGTCTCAGAACTGTTATAGTCGTACTATTACAGCCCTCTCAGGCGTGGACAGTCACTGAGAGTCAGACGCCCTGCTGGCACATGAAAGTTTGCTTTCTGTAGCTGATGGGTCAGATTTGGGTATGTGGGGTTTTTTTTGAGCAGGTCTCATCCAGGTAAACGAGGAGATCAAAAGCAGGGGTTTGAGCTGGCATGGCTCCTGTCTGTGATGTGAGGCCTCTTGTCCTTAGATCTCGGGCATTTCTTCCCTGTGCCGTATCTCTGAAGGAATTTTAATGATAAGCTCACTAAGACAGAATTGTTATCTTGCATGCGAGGATCACTGTGCCACAAACATCTCATACCCACATCAAATACTCCTCACTGTGAATCAATCCCTGCGAGATGAATGACCCTCCTGAAAAACTCTCCGTTCATTGCATACTTTGCGAACACAGTATTTCTGTTTGCAGTCCAGTTTTTGATTAGTGGAAAGTGACAACTTTAATAGCAGGGGGGAAAAAATCAGCTCTGGATTTGGTGTTAAGTGTTTTTTTTTTTTTTTTGAAGCTGGGTGAAGTGCTGTAAAAAGCACCATCTTCTGCCCAAGGGGACACACCCACTCAGCGAGTGCGTGTGTGTGTGTGTGTGTGACGGTCCGAGAGGCAGACATCTCTGGTGCTGAAATTGAATCAGGTCCCAAGTTTGTAGTGGAAAAGCCAAAGTGACAGAATAGTAGATAATAGGTTTGCTGTAACGTCACGCCTGAGTGTGCGTCCACACTGGAGCATTTCTGGAACAGTCCGGTTCTGACGCCCCTATGACAGGCCTCTTCCCATTTCTTTTCCCGTTACACAGCTGTGCAGCCACAACCCTTTTTATTACACCACTTTTAGCATGCTCCGTGGATTGCTCTGTTGCCTATTACTTTGAGTGCTGAGCTATCAAAAAATGTCTGATTTGTTATTGATAAAGTAATGTTAAAGTGGTCATAAACTGAAACAAAAACCATTTGTGTGTTTGCCCAGTAGGATACAGTCCCTGCCTCTCCGCTTTATTGTTGCCAAGCCGATGCAGCCGTCTGCACTTAAAAAGAAAAGTGAACTGTAAAAATGAACAATTATTTTCAATCTATTACATTTTAATTCCGCGCTGTTCGCCAAACGGTTTTAGTGAGCGCCACTGTCCCAAAACAAAGAGTTCAGACAAATACATTTTCATTTCCTCTCCAAGACAAATTCCTCGTGTTGTCGTCACTTCATTCGTCACTTCGGCATCTCCACCTCTGACTCACTCGCTCTGCCGTCCTCTCTCCTTGGCTCGGAAATTTGACCTTGAAGATTTTCCTCCTTCGGATGGCACAGAAGTCTCTGCCCCCACCCCTCTGTTTTCATTAGTGGTCTCAGTGAGGCCGCCAGGGGACAGCCCAGTGGCGTGCTCATGTTACAGGCCTATTGACTTCGGCAAAGAGAGAAATACTGTGGACATGATTCACCGTGCATGAACCTCGTGATACCGCCTTTATCTGTACTTTCTCTCTACACAGCAGATAAAACACACACCAATTTTATCACTCCTACTTCAGGCATGTCAGTGATCAGATACACAGGCAAGGCTAATTAATATTTGGAGAGCGCGTGATCTCTCGTCACACTCTGGCACGTGTTGGATGCAACGGTGTTAAGTTGACACAAAGTGCACTTATTTCAGACCTCACTGAAGATGTTGGTTTATTTTGCTCTATTGTTATTTGTTCTGTATACATAATTTTCCCATAGTCATTACCCACTGTCTGAAATTACAGCAGGGTAATTATTTTCAAGGTGATACATCTTTTTTAGTGTTGAAAAATTGCCACAATTCAAAAGGTGATAAAATAATGGAAATTATTGTCTGTGCTAATTAATTTCCGTTTCGTCCATTATGCATCTTCATGCTCGCACTGATGACAAAGCTTGAGTCTGGAAATGACGGCGAATGTTAAGCTCAAACTAACTTCTATGTATTCTTTTGGCGCCACATTGGTCATTTGCCTTTAATCACCTTTGTATATAAACTGTGAGCACTTTGAAGCCTGCTGTTGTCTCCAGGTGTTTTTGCATATTCTTTTGAGCTTTGAAACCAATCGTGAAGGTATTGGCAGGAAATGATTCCCCTCAGAGGTGAATGGGTGTTTTATCACACTTGTATCCCAGTAATTAACCAGGACTGCCCTGGAATTCACTGTCTCATCTGCTATCTCTCTCGTCTTCCCTTTACTTCGTCTCTTCTAATCAGGAAGGTGGGTGGGGGTTGTCTCTGTTCATATCTGCAGCTGTACTATCTCAGCTTTGAACTTTGCCACTGTGGCATTATCATAATCAAAAATGGATTTCGTTTTAAAGAGCGGTTAAATGCAGCAGTGCAGCTGTGTACATATACATGCTGATCGACCACAACGTTAAGACACTAAAGCAGATTGGTGTTTTTTTTTTAAATTTGTCAAGCAATGAAGTCATGGAGACAAAATAAAATGACAAAATATGTAAAATCACATTCCTGATGGGTCAGAAACAAACACTGATCTGCCACCAGCTAACGGCGTTAACGTTGTGGCGGATTGGTGTGTGCACAATTTTTGGTCCTACATTCCTCTGAGTTGGGGCTAATTTTTTTTTGGGCGCACTTAGCGTGGCGCATATCAGTGATGATGCACCTGATAGGTTGGCAGCCATGCTGCAATCAGTTAAATGACAGACATACAAGCTCTGCAGAGCGCAGCTGCACATTGCAGGCTAAGCCAATTGTGTGACAATCAGAGGCTTCTATTTTAGGTTTGCCTCCCCCTACAGAGAAGAGATTTCAGTGAATCATTTGGCCCTCAGGCATCATAATTATGCAAAGGGCTCAGCAGAGAAAAGTTGTTTGTTCCGCGATTGTTTTGACTTTCTTTCTTATCGCTTAATCATCTGAGGAGCGTGGTTGTGGTAATATATAGAGAGAGGTGTGAGCGTCTGTTGACGATAAACATTAGGCATGGAAGCAATCTGGAAGTCAAATTAGAAATAGACCGGTATGTACTGAATTGGTAGGTATGCAAATAACATATTTTGCAATTCACATCGTTTTTATTTATATTTTACAAAATAAAGCTTCTATTTTGAAATGTGTGAACCCAGATCTTGGAAAGCCTATAACTTGTGAATGTTTAAATTATATGGCAGGAACATACTCATTTTCCAAAGCGTAAAATGGAACTGGAGCACTGTAACTCACTTGTAGATCAAGCTCTGCCTTCAGTTTGAGGGGCAGCTTGGCTTAAGGTCAACCCACTTAAAAGAGACCTGTATGAGGGAAAAGTGCAGGCTGCCGGCCTTTGACTGCTTCTCCCCCTGCAGTGATCAGAGCTAAGACAATTATAGGACACTGGGAGGTATTTCATATAGCCATGTCTGAAAATGTTAGACACACACATAAACACACTGCTCGCACCGTGAAGCCAAAGATATTAAAACTAATTAACTCAAATTAACATTTAAAAAACTTC
Source organism: Trinectes maculatus (assembly GCA_016785345.1). Classification (NCBI taxonomy): domain Eukaryota; kingdom Metazoa; phylum Chordata; class Actinopteri; order Pleuronectiformes; family Achiridae; genus Trinectes; species Trinectes maculatus. The sequence continues at coordinate 309,612 of JAFBJQ010000210.1, read as the reverse complement.
TGCTTTGCTCCTTAGAGATTAAGGTTGACTGCTGCAACACAAATCCAGCCAGACCTCCAGGACACGCACGTGTGTGTGTGTGTGTGTGTGTGTGTGTGTGTTAAGCCTCTGGTTAGTCTATCAATGCAAAGTGAGAAAAGCTGTTTCACTCCGTGGGCTGCACTCCCCCCTCCAGATGCACGCAGCACCACAAGTCCTCTTTGCACCCATGAAGGTGGAAGACTTACGTGTTAATCCTGAAGCCCCCAACCCTAAGCCCACGTAATAAAGCACACTCTCAATCAGGACCTGTCCCCTCCCTCCAGGCGAGGCAGCTTATGCCTCTGCAGTCACAAGCTGATGAGCTGCAGGAAAGCTAATGAGCCCCTTGTCTAGACGTCCAGCACCTGCATTCAGAGCTGCTCTCTGGGGTGTAGGCAGACTGCAGGTGGAGATGATGGAGGTCTGCAAAAGGCCAACGCTGTGCCCCACCAGGGGAATCATCTGGTGACCAGCGCAGTGCAGGTCTGAATATTTAGTAGTTGAACACGCTACTGCCACAGCTCCGTCCCCGACGGACGACTTGAACCCACGGCTGACCTGAAGCTGAGCAGTCACTCAGCGGGGGATGGGGGGTGGGGGGGCGTCAGTGGACTTTACTGTAAATTAATTAATTGTGTCTAATTCCACGCTTGTTCAGCTCGCTCGCTATATGCAGCATGTGTTGACAGCTCCCTGCTCCCTGTGGAGTAGTGTTGCGCAAAATGCAGATTTGTAAACGTTTAAGAGCGCGATGCAGATGTTTCATTCAGAGTTCAGACGTCTGGGTTGCGTGGGGAAGATTCGGGGACGCGTTTACGTCTTGAGTGTTTTCACGCGGTAACTTAGCATTTTCATTTGTTTCCATCTGGAAGAGGAAGGTTTAAGTGGAAAATTCAGTCTCTCTAATGCGTTTAGTGTGTTTAGCGTGTTTTAGGATTTATTACCTTGATATTAGTTTTACTTAAAAAATTTGTTATCTAAAGTTTACAGAGCCTTTTGAACTTTTTCTAGGGCTTTACAGCAGTGGCATTAAAAATCAGCAAATTATCCAAAATAGTTAAGATGAAATACACACCCAGCGCTTAATTACATCCTACAAATTTCAGCCATGGATAACAGGACCTCATTTATGTTAGCCATAATTGTCCAGGCTCCAATTATATTCTCAACACAGGAGCAAATCCATGCTGATTGAGGGACCAACTAGAGAGGAGCTGGTGTCCAGGATGTTTTCAGAATCCTGTTCAGGAGAGTAGAGCACTTGTGTAAGTGTTTGTTATTCAGGTTTAATTATGTCCACGGGGCCTGGGAGTGTAGGCCAATCTACACAGTGCCTCTTTAGCCTGAGCCACAGTGGACTGGCTTGATGTCTTCCTCTTCTTTCCTCTGCACTGAATGAGCAATTAAAGGTCATATCAATTAGAGCATGTTGTGGTCTCCAGACTCATTTTGAAACAGCTTGCTCCTGTAGCGCTGTCAAAAAGGAATAAATACACGAATGTAAAACTCGGCCCTCCTCAATTAAACACTTTTTTCCAAGAAATTTGAATAATTCTCTGTAACATTATTTAAAGTAGTAAATGTAGAGAACAGCATGCAACAGCATCTTATTTATTTATTTATTTATTTATTTATTTATTTATTTATTTATTTATTTATTTACCACCGAGAGGAACCAGAGCAGAAAGAGGAAATTATTTTGTGGTAACTGAAGTTGCAGTTACCCTCACGTTGCTGCCATTACCATTCTGAAATTACAATCTGCTTTTATTAGTTTATGTGATACGCAAAGAACTTTTTTTTCCCGTGGCCATGGCCAGTGGCCCGGTGGCCATTCTATGATCTAGGAGTTGATCAAATTGAAAATCATCCAGCTTTATTCACCATCAGTTAGGAGGAAAAGTTGACTAATGTCACCCCAAAACCAAGAGTGAAGCAGTATATGAGAGAGATTCATAGCTACAGTTATTATCCCCTTTGATAGCAAGTAATTTGCAGCCTACAGTTCGTGCATGTGTGTGTCCTTTTAATAGCCATAGTTTTAATAGGTCTAAAACACAGTTAAGTTGCAGGAAGGCAGTTAACATGAAACTGTGTTTGCACTGCACCTTTGCAGTCATTAAGTAGTCAGATATATTACAGCATTGGTACCAGAAGCAGAAATAAAATCTATTTGGTTTAAATAGATTAGTTAAAACTATATTTTCATCAACTTCAGCTTGGCATGCGAGTCATTTACACAATGCCAACAGAGATACAAAGACTTGTTCTCACTGATGATCCATGAATCATAATGAAGAACTATACACAGAGACATATTGCTGATGGTGACGTGTGCCTTCGCTGTAGTGAACCCCTCCTTTCTGTATACTCTGAGATTATATGTTTGTTTGCAAGCAGTGACGGAGGTTCCTTGGCAGTCTGGCTCTGTGTGTGTGTGTGTGTGTGTGTGTGTGTGTGTGTGGTGTGTGGGGAGGAGGGAGTCCTGAAGGATGATTAGATGAATTTTAATTCATTCATTTATTCATGAAATTCAATGGATCTCCTGTCTTCTAAGAGACAGCACACCAAATGCCCTTGCTAGTTTCATCATCAGTCTTTTGTATTATTTGTAAAGAAGAAATAGATTGTTTCCATTTCATACAAATAAGAAAAGGAGGAACCAAAGAAAGCAATATTACAGCGGCGTGCAAACACGATCGTGGCGAGACAAGTGGTTTTGCATCAGTAGCCCACATTAATGGTGTGACACAGTTTTTAGTTTGTTTTTGTTGATAGCGGGCTGTTTGTGTTGATGACAGGTGGTGTTTCGTCTGCAGGCCCATTTCACACAGAATGTAAAAATCCTGGCTGCTCTAATGTGAACGTGGCAGTAGATTGCAAGCAGCTCTACAGGGCTGAATAAGAGGTATACTGGTGGGAAGATAATATGAATAAATCAAGAGGTGCCATAACACATATAGGAAGGGGTTCTTTAATGTTCACGAGGGAAGTCATTTGGGACAGCTAGCTCATCGGTGGCTGTCAGAGTGATTATTGTAATAAGACGAGACATGAATGAATGGTATTAGCCAGAGACCACAACCAACCATCAACAATCACCCAAAGGCCATTAAGCTCAGCGCTTCCTGTTCTCGTCGAGGACACATACTGAAGCGTATTCGATCATGGCAGCACACTGAACAGACCCATAAATAATCTTTCATTAGAGTGAATGAAAGTTAAGCGAATGTGGGCAAAGTTATTTTTATTTCATTATATTAAATTTCATTTTAGTTCACAGTGAGTTTTGTTTTTTTGTTGTTGTTTTTTTTACTTGGTCGCTCGAGAAAAGCGCTGTGCGGCGCCTCTGATTTATGGTCCGTATGTGGGTAAGAGTTTATTCGTGGGAAGTGCATGCAAAGTATATCAATATGTTGTCGGCGCTCTCATACATTAAATTAGGTAGCTTTATACACCCTGCCTCGCCGTGGTCTTGACTGTGTCCTTGGGCAGGTACAACCAAGGTCAGTGCGGAAATTACTTTACTGTGAGGATTTTTACATAAACAGCATGTAGCCATCCAATCAGTAAATGTAGAGTGATAGCCTCAGAGGAAGTTCACGCACCTATTGTTCTCACCAGGTCGAACTTTGCCAAAAGTGACAAGATGAAATAGTTTGTGTAAAAGGGACGTGCTTTTTCTAATTTCCACATGCAACAGCTAAAAAAACCAAAAACGAACAGATGTGCTTCAGATAACTAATCTTCACAGGAATGTCTGTTTTTTGTGTTCTCTTAATCATATTCGTGCGTGCCACAGTTTTGCTACATCAAAGAGGCATAAAAATAACAAACTAATGGTTTGTCTTCTTTTTTTCCATGTGTGACGATCCTCCTCCGTTCTGATCATCAACAGGTAAACAAACCCTTTTACTATATTCTACTGTGACTGTGATACAGTGTGCCTCGTGTTATACACAAATGAAAAAATATACAGGGCAGCTGGAACGGTCAGATTATTTTCCTGTCAAACTCCCCTTTCGCGTCCCCTGACCAATCATATTTGATGTTTGCCACTGAGCACAAGTGGGGTCCCCTGCTGTCGAAACAAGCCTCCACCTCCCCGCTGCACAGCCCTCGTCTGAGCGCCGCCGCCGAGAGAAAAGGGCAAGAGAGCAGCGCTCAGGCGAAACAATAGCACCATGAGGAGATGTCAGGGCCTGGGAGCTGTGAGGTGGATGATAATATGAACCCACTGGTGTTGTTGTTTCTCACTCTGCTTAATGATAACACGCGGCCCCCCACGGCTGGCTGTGACCCACTGTGTAGTCAGGACCCTGGCGGTGGTGGTTGGGAAGAGGTGGGTGGGATGTAATGAGCCCAGTCTGGACTGCTGGGCCATTATCTGTCGGAGCAGGTTGTGTGTGTGTGCATGCATGTGTGTGTGTGCGTGTGCACACTATGCCACCATGGATGCTGTGTGGCCTCCCTCCATGTTCCCTGTTGGTAGATATCAAAGGCCTGTAGCTGTGACTCCACCCGTCTGGAGCAGCCTGCTGCTCGCCACCGATATTGTCTATAAAAATTAAAGCTTGATTTCACTGCCACAGTCCCACTCAATAATATCGGTAGTAACATTTTGTTTTCGCTGCAGTCGAACAATGCAGCCTGTCCCATTTCCTATAATGTAACATTTAGGAAGACAATACAGCAACATGCTGCACACAAGGACAAGGTGTGAAACCAAACCAATTCTAAATAACTCGACCATAAGCTTATGTGATTGGTACCATATATGCAATATGATTTTTTTTTTAAATATAATTTTCAAAATGTTTGCCAATCTTTGTCACATATTATCATGAGTGAGCAAGTCATAAATTCAGGTATCGGTCATTTTGGGCCAAATTCTTGCTGAGGTGAGTAACGGCAGTGATAGAATGTAGAGGTTGGTCTTCATCCTGTCTCACCATTGAACAGTCAGGGTGCATTTTTTCCCCCCACAGTTTCATTCTTTTTTAAGTGAGCCTGGAGGACAGCCTGCTGGCAGGCAGGGATGCAGAGAGGTTTTCTCTCGCACTACATGAGTAAGGGAGACAGATGGAGCATGCCAGACAGTGATTTGTGGATTTATCCAGATTTATGATGGGAGGAGGTGAGGCTGGATGTGAACGGGGAGAGTCGGGGAAGAAGGGATGCAATGGGAGACAGGGGCATCTGGATAAGGCGGGGGTGTCCCTGCACAGTGGTGTTGTTGTTTGAATTGTCTGTTTTATTTTAGCACAGTACGCTCCATATTACTGTTTTGTCATCTTCTGAGTGTGTCCTTGCCTTCACATATATACTGTGTGTGAGTGTGTGTGTGTGTGTGTGTGTGTGTCTCCCAGGACTCTGAGCTGTCTCTCCAATTGCTTGATTGGCATCTGCCGAAGCTTCTGTAACAAAAGAGCATTTTATTTTTATTTCCCAGTACTTGAGCATCACTAGTCTCCCCAGTAATTATAATACCAGACTGTCACGTCCTTTAAAGTGAACATCACGAATAGCATCAAAACAATCCCTGCAATGTGATAAACCTCGCAGTTTCTCAAGATGACAATACGCTTAAAAAAAAAGGGTGTCGTCACAAAGACAAAAAACCGCTGTATGAATTAATCAGGAGATAAAGGATGATGATAACTTATCATAGAAGATGTTTGCTTTCGCAGGAAAAATTGTCCTTTGATAATCTACCTTTTATTCCACGTTCTGTTGATGTTTACAAAGCTTCAAGGTTGTTAACTCCTCCTCAGTGGAGAGGAAACCTAACTGCCATGCTGGGATACAGGATGAAAGAAAATAGAGACGTTCATCCTCTTTCATAACATTGAAAAGGTTGAACAGGGTTTTTTGTGAAGGCGCTCTCTTATGCCACGCTGTCACAACATTTCACAGGCTAAACAAACAAGTCTTTTTGGGGGGCGGGGGGAGGGGGGAGGACCGAAATCCAACGTAAAAGAATATCAATGGAGACAAAAAGGTTCTCTGCCACTAAAGGTTTTTCAGTGTCATGGCTGCAGAGCTGTAGCAAGAGGCATCGTGGGTGACACATAACCATGGCATGTAGGTACAGGCTTTTTATCCGTGTTCACAAACAGTTTCTGTTCTCATGCGTGGACCAGTGGGTTTCTGACAAATGATACCTTTCGTCCTTCATCCATTGGTTGAGAATTCATGTGGTTTGTTGGATCGGTAAGAATAAATAAATTTTCAAACAGCTGAAAAACATTTGGCGAGGCTTTCCGTAAGCCGGCCATTATTCCACTTGCTTGCATCCGTCGCTATCTAGGGTGACCATTCGCAGACTGGTATCAAAGCACATAGCCAATCACAGGGAGGATTCGGATGGAGTAAACCAAGATATAATGGAGTGTCTCCCCGCAGGAGTCACGTACCAGTGGTTTTCATTCATTTCATTCGTAAACATCAGGAGGGAATGGCCCTCTCGAAAGGCCGTGAATAAAAAGGTGGTTGCCAGAGAGAGGGGGGGGGGGGGGGGGGGGGGGGGATGCCATCCAGCAAACAGTAAAAAGGGTCTCAAAAGCACATAGCCAATCACAGGGAGGATTCGGATGGAGTAAACCAAGATATAATGGAGTGTCTCCCCGCAGGAGTCACGTACCAGTGGTTTTCATTCATTTCATTCGTAAACATCAGGAGGGAATGGCCCTCTCGAAAGGCCGTGAATAAAAAGGTGGTTGCAAGAGAGAGAGGGGGATGGGGGGTGGGGGTGGGGGATGCCATCCAGCAAACAGTAAAAAGGGTCTCATTCAAAGATCACGAAATTATAGGAGGAACATGGAAAGAGACAGTGGAAACAAAGCGCAAAGATTTTTAGAGAATAAATGAGGAAGAATATTTTGTATCACATTTGTTGTTTTGGGAATAAGAAGCTTTTTATTGCACAGTAAACTTCCGAGGAGTTGCATTTTTTGGTTGTCTCGAGCGGCGCACAGTGGCTGTTGAGGGGCTGATCTCGGTTCAGCGGGGGGCCAGAACAGCCCACAGGGTGTGTGGAGGGCCAGTTTTATCAAGTCATTTTATTGGCCCGGCCTGACAAGTAAAGCCCATGGCAGCTGCACTAAAGTGCGCAGTCGCTGGTTCAAGGTCAGAGTCAAGGACACGATTTGGGAAGCACGTTCATATGACAGAGCCTGTTCCCTGTAAGCAGTCTGAGCTGTCATGCATGGTAGACATAGGCAGGAGCCTGCGCTCTGTGTTTTCTTAAGGAGGAACGGCTGAGTGAGTAGATTTTGGGATAGGTCACGGTATAGACCAGTGGGACCTCGACGCACCTTTGTCAGCATCTTGATTAATACACTCACTCTCATCCTCCATCTCTGTATGGACCAAACCAATAGGGACACGCATACGCAATGCACCAATGACAGGGAAAGAGAAAACAAATCACCCCATTCTTGAATATTACATGTGGATGCCCCAGAGAACAGCAGCTAAATAAATTAACCAGGAAATAAATGAATGACACTCATCAGTGCCTGATGAGGGGCGCGATGAAGGTGGAAATGTGAAGCGCAGATAGTTGCTTATTTAGTTTACATCAAAATATTTGTGCATCATAGCTTGCTTGGTTTTTTTGTTTGGTTTTTCTTGTTTCCTCACTCCGGCAATGCAATTATGACAAGAGCAGTCTGGAGTCTGGCAAACAAGAGACCAGGAAGAAGACATGGAAAAACAAAAGAAGCTTGATGAGAGAAGGGGAATCTTAATTACCAATCTGCACGAGCGCAGGTAGATTGTGAGAGCCTGAGGTAGGGGTATCAAAAAAAAAAAAAAGGTAATAAAACAAGGCCTGTTTGAAACTTCCACCGCCGTCCGTTCTTGTTACGCGAGCACAAAGTTTTTATTGGACCTGCTTGTATCGTTAGGGTTCTGTTCTGTCATAAGAAAACACCTTGTGCTCTGGGGCGACACACTGCTTGATGAGCAGTGCTGCCGGTGAGATGAGCTTTACTGTCACAGCACCTCCCTGTGGTCTCCGCCTGCACCGGCAGCCTTGCAGGCTGAGGGTGTTGAAGGTGGCTCACCAGGTGAAGATTATTGTTTTCTTTCTTTTGCTCTCCTCTGCCCTTCCAGGCCGATTGGTTTCTTCATCTCGCCTCCTCCACAACGTCAGCCATTTTCGATTCCCCCCGTTCTCCTTCAGTCGAGCCCCTGTCTGTCTCGCAGCCCCGCCCCGCCCCTCGTGCACCCCACGCCGTCTCTTCGGGGAGTCTGACAGGGAGAACGGGGCAGTCATAAAGGCTAAAGATGAAAGCGAACAGAGAGAAACAAACAGGCAAACAAAGAGGAGTAAAGTAAAGTAGCTTTTTTCCATCTCGGGAAGACGCTGACAGGGAAACTCTGCTGACACGGCTGAGAATCAAAGGGAGCCGCGGCAGGCGGCATAGCGGCGGTGTGTGTGAGCGTACATGCTCAGTAGACCCATTAGAGGACTAACCACCTAGACTGAGAGTGACTGAATCACAACCACGATAAAAGAAAGCGTTAATTTCCATATTGTGCACTCATCCTAAGGACTATTATGTCCTGGGTGAACGCTTGGATGTTCTGATTCGATGATGTATTCCCTTATATGTTTTACTGTCTGCCTTCCTCCATCCCATTAGTGTGTGGTGATGTCGAGTAGTGTGTGCATGTTGCTTCAGTCACAGGGACTCTGTAGGATCTAATGAGGCTAGGCTCCCAGCCATCTCAGCAGCCCGGCCTTACTTACTTACTGTAGAGGGCTGGATAAACGCGGGGCCAGGGCAGGGAGGTAATTAGGCAGGGAGTCTTGGTCAATGACGGGCCGCCCCGCACTACAGGCCCCTCGCCTCCAGCTGCTTTGTGTGCTCTGTGGCCTGCACAAAAGGGCTGATGAGGAGACAGGCTGACCTTCAGGCCTGGCACATGCATCCAGGGGTGTCTATGAAAAAAAACAAAAAACAACACACAGCTCAGGCTTTAGTGGTGTACTGCAATTCTCATACACACCTTTGCAGCATTATCTAATAGGCATGGTTCTGCTAAACTTTCAAAATCTCCGAACCCCAGAGCTGCTCGGGGAGAATTTGTGGACTGAGGAGTGAATACTAATCAGGCATCACGATTTGGCCCCGGCTGCTGGTGAAGTTTTCCTGAACCGTTCCCGTTCTACGTTTTTATTACAGTTTTAAAAAAACTAAAAAAAAACGACCAAAAAACAAAACAATAAATGCCCAATCTATTCTCTGCTCTCTCTCTCCACAACAGGCCATGTTAGCAAATGACTGCGTGTAAAGTCCAATACTATGCAGACAGAGAGTAATCACCACATGGAGAGCCAGAAGATTTATTGCAGTGCTGTTTGTACTGTTGTTGCTTAAACGTGAATTCTCGTGCGCAATCATAGAATGAATCAGTTCATCTTTAGCATCAAATAAGTCGTTTCTGGCTGTGACGATGAAATTTATTCTCTCTCAAGCCATAAAGCTGGCCATGGGCGGACAAGCGTCTCTCTTAGATGGGCCATATAAAGGCACGAGACCCAATAAAAGGAATGTCACAGGAGTGCACTGACTGTCATTAATAATAAATCACAATTGTGCAAAACTGACCTGGCAGCAAGAGTGGACGGAGTGGAAAACCTAGGTTAGGAGGGAGCGAGCGCTCCCATTTATGTCAATCAGAGCCTCGAATCTGGCCTTTTATTACTGCGGGAACCAATTAACCTTTCAGAAAAGTGTGTCACTCAAGCACAGACAAAAGAGCATTTTGGAGATGTTCAACAAGTCCTGAGACAAATGGCTTTGATAAGGTTGATGTTATTGGGCAACCTGCACAACTGGGCATAAAGTTCAGGTCATTTTAAACTGTCCGTTAAAGAGCCACAAGTGGCACAGAGAACATTGGCGCCCTCTGACTTATTATTCGCCATTTGGTTGCATGATTGTACAACAGAATGATATAGATGCTGCCTAATTATTATGGCTGGATGGGTTGTGTGCAGTGAAGCATGAATGCAGCAACAGTAAAGCAGCAAACCTTTACTCAGCAGATATGCAAGTTTCATCCACATCTCCAAGAGGGCAGCCATATCCTATCCTATCCGAGTATGGAAAATGAAACAATAATAACAGTTTTCGTTGAGATGGATGATCGGAATAACTTTAGCACAAACAAACGAGTACAGGGACATTCAGAAAACAGAAAGGCGAACATATTGTTATATAGAGTGATTTGTGTAAAGAAAATCATGACACTTTTGTCATTGAACAGCTGGATCTTGATGATGCTGGGACATTCCAGCTCATGTAAATAGATCTTTAAAACTAGGATGGGCATAACAGCTGGATGATTGGCTTAAAGGAGCGGGCAATCAGCATGTTTCCATTCAAGTGAATGTAATTCATGTTTGCCGGCGAGGTCAGTGTGGGATGTTTTTGGTTCTATGTGTCTTAATTGGAAAGCTTCCGGACCCCGGGGTTAGCACACCTGCTCCTCTATCTGTGGCTGCAGTGGGAGTCTCCTTTCCAAAAATCCAATGAGAGCCTAGGGGTTATGAAAAGTGTGTGTGTGTGTATGTGTGTGTGTGTGTGAGAGAGAGAGAGAGCGATAAAGAGTGGATAGAGCGTGGTGTGTATCACACGTTCAGTACAAGCAATTTTTGATGTGATGGTTGTGTTTGGCTGCAGATCAGAAGATAGAAACAGGTGCCCCATGCTGCTCCCAACAAGAGCTTTAAATGAGAAAATAGAAATCATTTCCCTCAGGTCTGTAAAGCGAAAGCTCAGCTTGTCCCAGAATACAGAGGTCATTCAATTAGTGTGCAGCAACAGCGCAACATTAAAACATATATGTTATTATAGTATAATACGTATTTTTATGATGATCTTAAGTAGATCAGTCATGAATAGGCATCACAAAAATATGTCTGATTACATTGGGTTTTTTTTTTGTTTTTTGTGTTGCTCCATCCTCTTTATGGGTTGTGATAAAAACCAAATGTGCAAACTATTAAGAAGAACTTAATCTTGAATAATTACATAATAACTGTAGATATTATTAGCGTGTACATAAAATGACTGGTCTAGAGGCATCATACTGCTTGCTAAAAACAAAACTGATATAATACACATTAATAGATAAAAATGAAAATAAAAAACAAACCAATAGGTGGCGTAAAAACATGATTACAGTAAAATGAATGATTAAAAAAATACAATCTAGATGGAGCCTGGCTGAAGATATCAACATTTTTCACTATTTTTTAATGTTTTTTGCTATTAGAGCAACTAATAGATTAATTCCAGGTGTCCAGAGGAACTGTTAAGTTAATATATACACATGCGTCCATATGGCTTCTACATATGGGTTTAGAATATATTAAAGTTTGTTTTCATAGCACTTGTTTTGACAGCAGCTTGAAGTTCACTCTCCCTCTGAAATATAGAAAAGTGAAGGTTAATTATCGGTAAACGCGAGCACAGGCACGGTGGCAGTATAATGTCTCTTTCAAAAACAAACAGATGACTGTGAAAGTTTTCCAAGTCATCAGTTTTGAGCCTCCCATTACCTTTAAAAATGGTTTACTCCAGAACCAATTGTACTGACTGAGAAGAATCACCCACTGTATGAAAACCAGATTTTAACCATGTTATCCTAAGCAGTCGATAGAGGAGTGTGTTGAGCCCATCCTGAATAAAAGATCGTTGAAGTTACTGATGCACGATCCAAAAAAAAAAACAAGATAAGAAATTTATTTACTTTTTTCTTCACAACTGTGACGTGATTAAATCAGTTTTTAATAAACACTGGCACGTCCTATCATCAGATCCTTAGAGTTCTCCTCCCATTGTACACACACAGAAATCTTAAAAATATAAGAACATGGATTTATTTTTCATTCTTCAGCTGCTGTACTAACTATTGCTGCTATTATCTTTAAATTTAGTATTTTCTCAGGTATATTAAGTGTGTAGGACATTTTTTCCTCTTATCTTCTGTACCTCTTTTTCCCCATGCATATGTCTCTGAAGACTTTGAGAGATCGGGACATTTTTTAAATGTTAATCTCATGCAGATCAGTTCAGAAACGACTGTCTCGCTCGTCTACAATGAGCCCGGCTCTGCAAACACGGGAAGCGTTTATTGTTTTTGCCTGTGTCGGCAGCCGCGCCGTCGAGCAGGACCAGCGGGCTCTGATGCTTCAGCTGTTCCCTGCAGGCTTATGGATGTTTTGGCCCTGCAGTCACCACTCCCTTAAAGAGGCTCCTACTCTGAGAGATTAAGGCTGCCAAACCTTCACCTCTCCCTCTCCTTTTAGAATAATTATGCAATTCGGCCTCTCCGAGAGAAGAGGAGGGGAAAAGGCACTCAGATTCATTGAATGCTAATTCAAGCAGGAAATTCTAAAGGGACCTACATGCCACATTTTCACATTCTAAGTACAAGGACATTCAGAAGTGTAAAAAAAGAATTTTTTTTTGTCAAGCAACATATTGTTACATTTTGATGAAGACAAAATAACCACTACAAAAAGGATATGGCTTTGAGGTCAGGGATCAAAGCCTTGTTTTATTGCATCCAATATAGAGTAGATAAGATAAGAGGGAAAGGTCTTGCCCAGCCTGGCTGAGCCCTGGTAAACATTTTGGCATCTGGATGCTAAATATTTCACAAGTAAGGATGATGGAGAGTTGGTAGGTGATGATGGACACCATGCAGAGAGCCACTGGTATTAGTGTCTGCTTGATAGCTTGATATCAAGCTATATATATATATATATATATATATATATATATATATATATATATATATATATATATATAGCGCCTGCTTTACTCCTTGCTCTGTGTCATGGGCTTGTCATGAGATAGTACTCGACTCCTTTTTGAGATGCACACAGGGGCAGAGAAAGCTAGTGGGCTGACTGAGGCAATTAGGTCTATTATTAGTACAACAGTGGAAGGATTGATGCACACAATAGTCGGTGTGTAAGCAGAAAGCCTGGCTACGTGAAGGAAATTCAAATGGTGAGAGTTTCCTAGATTATATGGGCCTTCATTAACATTTTCACACATGGCTGCCTAACAAATGAGAAAAGAGCCCTGGCATACCAGCAGATTTATCACGTGCACACAACAGACCAGCTAGCTGCTGCTTCCCCCGTTTCAATGCAGAACGCACTCTGTACCACGCTGGCAGGAATATTAGACATGGCCACTTTGGCTATGTTTGGCTTTTGAATTATGGGCTGGCGATACTGTTCAGTGCAAGAGAATATATATGTGTGTGTGTGTGTGTGTGTGTGTGTGTGTGCGTGTGTGTGTGTGTGTGTAAAGGTAGGTGCACGTTGTTTACCTGGCCATCAGTTCTTTGGTATGTTCCCGAGGTAAAGCTTGTCTGGTTAATGATATGTGTCCGTGCTGTCTGTCAGATTCCCCCAAATGGAGAGCAGGCCGACACAGTCGTCTGGAGCCGTTCTCTATGTCCGGCTTTAATTTGCCGTGGATTGTCCCTGTTAGGAGCTGATACACAGGCAGGCCTCTTGCCTGCAGGGCAGGCCCACTTGAATTAACTGTGTTGCACACTTTACATTCTGTGCTCCCTGACATCTTGAGAAATGTTCCCTGGGATCCTTTTTCCCACAGAGAAGTTCATTAGAATGACAAATAGCATCCTGCCATAAATTGGAAAACATCACAACGGCACAACAGAAACTGCGATCTGAGGGAAGTGACATGCAGGGAGGGAAATGAATTAGGCTCCATTTGATCGTATGTGATATCAGTAGCCAAGGTTTTACCGCCCTGCCGGTTCTGAAGGTACTGCTGACTCACTCCTGCTTTTTTTCTCAGTCAGTCTGCTGTCTCCATGGGCTGTAGTGGAGAGATTTCTGTTCCTATAAGTTGGCGAGCACCATGGGGCTTTTTCCTTCAGCTCAGAACTAACATATTTGATTTAACTGATCGGCTGGAGGATGCTGAGAGGTTCTGTTTCAAGAGTTGAGCCGAGCTCTCACAGTTGGCCCCCCCCTCCGCCCCCACCCACCCCAGTCTTGCAGCGATGCCGTGTCAGCAGCAGCACAGGTTGGTGGTAGAGTAGTAAGGTCAAAGTTGTTCTCCCCACTCAGCTGGTTGTGAGGATCGTTGCATGAATGACCTGTTGCCGGCAGCCGAGAGAGCCGCTCTCTCCATCCTCTTCATGGGCGCCCTGGCTGTCTGCCAGCCCCGGCCTCCATATCAGTAATGAGTGTTTTAAAGAACAGCTTAGGCAAGTGCAAGCTTACCTAATGTCCTTAAGACAAAAGGAGATATTGCCATGGACAGGAGGGCTAGAAATCAATTTCCCATTTACCGCTTTAATTTCAGCGAGATGGGCGGAGAGATTAGGGCCGAAGGCACCTGTAAGCCCGCTCGCTGATGAGCTTTACCTGGGCCTGCCGCACCGGCTGGCCTGACCCCCTGGCTAATTAAAGTTCTCAAATTGATCCACAAACAACGTGATACAGATCTGTCCTTTACCACCCTCAGCAACGCGTCTCGCTGTGGAAACTGCCCCGTAATGGCCTCGTAAAACAACAGTTGCTGTTGTTTCCTGACATCTATGCTGTCATCCATTAGATTGCCTTATTTCTGATTATAGTGATGGCCACTCCAGTGGCTAATGGCATGACAAGGCCAAAAGTAGTAGTAGTAGTAGTGTATGGCAAACTGTTTGTTTAGCAGTGTTTGCATGGGTGCAATTGGGAATTTGATAATAGGCTCCCTGTCAAAAGCAGGACAGGGAGGACCAGTTCTTAATTATATTTGTTTATTACATTATATGTAAGTATTGTAAATAAATAAACGCCTGTCACAAAAGCTGTTGTATGTTATCATTGAGGTACAGTTTGTCCCGTTTTGTCAGACAGTGATGCTCCTGTGGCGAAATCAGCAAATCATTTTCTTTGAGACACTTTCATCCAAAAACATCGAGAAGAACAGTCATTACATACAAATGCAGAAATCTGATGTGGAACAACCAGTTTGTTTTGCATTACTTTGCACATATTCATTTTAAATCTATGGATAGTATTGCTTTTTGTGTTAAGGGAATTTCTCGGGACACCGGTGATCCTTTTCATACACAGTCTTGCTCCGTACCTGTCTGTGTTCAGGCCACTGCACCCTGTCTGCCTCTCCACAGGCTAAGGCCGCTTATGAGGCAGCTGTGCTGAGGTAGCATAATGCTCCGTGTCACACTACTACATTGTGAAACCCTGTTCGGCTCACAGTGCTGTATCCTGTGTTTACTCCTGCATGTCTGAGGGATCTCCGGAATCTGGCACAGCTCTCTCCCCTTGACTTCATTTATATAGTCTGAAAGGGATCATGCACAGTTTAGAGTTGGAGAGCAGTAGTTTGATCTCGTTGTCGTTTTAACAATTGACGTGGGCAGAAGTAAGACAGAAGCTATCGTGAACTCAACTCGATCTAGTTTCCTAGCTGGTGAAATTATGTAATGAGCCGTCTTGGTAGTCATGAGCTGTGCTTAGAGGAGTTATTTTTAGCAACCTGAATGTTGTTGCCCTTCCCTCTCGTACAATGGTTGTCGGCTCCATTGTGGTGAATTTTTAACAAGGGCCTTTTCCGAAGCCCCTCGGAGGAGTTAATTAAAGTGATAGAGGCTAGAGCTGATGAGCCATATCACCCTGACCTTGAGGCTCTGCTTTCCCCACCTCCCCACAATTATACCTGCATAATCAGAACACGCATGGACACACACACACTCGTGTATGTACACACACACACACATGCACATCGTTGAGGCTCCCCAAAGGACCTCCTAACCAGTCCCAGCCACATTCCCTCCAGTCTCCAAACCAGTGAATCACAATGGAGCAGCAGCAACAGCCTTGTCATGCAGTGAGATGTTATCACAAAGGGGCGGCTACCCTTTTTGTGGAGACGATTTTCATTTTCCAGCATGATAATCACAGCAGTGTTCAGTGTATGTGTATTTTTTATTTTTGTGTATGTGATTCTCTCTGTGCCTTGTTTTTCCTTCTCTTCCTCACCCCCCCTCCCCCTTTCCTTTGCTTCCCTCTGTGTCTCCGTGTCTCGCTGTCTCCCGTTTGACGGTATGGCCTCTGTGCAAAACAACGAGACAACTTGGTATTTGGTAACGTGTTGCATGCAAATGATCTCTCTGTCAAGACTGCTTATTCTAATATGACAGCGTAGTCAGTTATCTGGTCCGCTCTATATTGGCAACCAGATCTGCAGCTGCCAGCTAGAGGGTAGAGTAGCTGAAATGTTTGTGTGTGTGTGTGTGTGTGTGTGTGTGTGTGTGTGTGTGTGTGTGTGTGTGTGTGTGTGTGTGTGTGTCATCAAGTTAGACAGTCAGAAACAGAGAATAGATGAAGACGTGCAAGAGAGAGGAGCCGGCTGAGAGAAGCATCATAGCGTCTCTATGAGACAGAGAGAGTGTTTGTCTTCCCAGCCCTGTCCCCTCCTGTTCCACCAGCCCTCCACCCGTCTCACTGCTCCAGTGTTAGTGCTGTTTAGTAGAGCTGTCTCTTTCAAGAAAGCCATCAAGACATGAATAAAGAGAAAATGGGGAAAAAAATGTTTTGGCGAGAATGGGATGTCACAGCAGATAAGCATCACAAGCTGCTCCATATTTATTATGTGCAACAATTCGACTAACCAGAGAATTTAGATTAATAACATTGGGCCCCGGGAAGTAATTTCCTTTTTGCGAAAGTGATTTACATGGCGCATCGCTAAGAGAACAGCTCTCACAGGCCTTTTTGTTGTGTCAGCTAAAAATAATGACATTTAAAGTACCGACCAAGGTTAATAGGCTTCCCTCTATGGTTATGAACTTTTTGTGCTCACCCCCCCACTTTTTTTGCCCCCCCCCCCCCCCCCCCCCCCTTTGTTCCCCCAAGAATCGACCCACTGCTTTTATAGTTTCACCATTCACACCCACAGTAAAGCACCCACCTCCTCGTTCCCTTCACCTCCCTCCAACACCTTTCCATCCTAAACCCCTTCCCCCTGGCAGTTGCGAAGGGGTTACGTTTGCCATACGTTTGCAGCTCAGCTTTGCAATGGAAATGGAGGAGGATTGTTGGACCATTACCTGAGATATTGGTGTAATCACTGTGCCATGGTCCAGTTGAGCGAGTAATTACACATTCTCTGGGAATGAAACATCCAAACTAAATGTTTCTGTAGTCAGCTGCCAGCACGGTTTATTTGAACAACACCTCGGAATGGTAAAACATAACACTGAAAGAGGTGTGATGGAGTAACTTGTTGTGACAATGAGAGATTTCTACTCTTGTAGAAAGGCTCTGACCGATTCCAATGAGTCATCACACTATACGGATCACAGTGCACAGCTGGCATTATACTCTGTGCTGCTATGGCTGCAACTCCTACATCACTTTAGGCTGCGTTTGTTGCTGGAATGGGCTGAGGGCTGTTGGGCACTGGGGGGGCTCCTTAACCTCTCAATCTCTGGCGGTAAAGCTGTTGCTCGTGCAGGACAGCCCACCCCTTCCCACGACCATATTTTGGATAGATCTATTTTTGATGTTGCATTCCTCCCTATGCCAGGCAGGTGTTTTTAATGAGGTGCACCAAGCATCCTAGGCAGTCTGGAGGAGGGTAGAGTTATTGATAAATCATTAACATTGGTGGAGGAGGTGTGGGGGAGTTGTAGCTTGCTCTCCTCCGGAGAGCTGTCTTACTGCTGAATATTTCATCGGCACACAGATGTGCTGCTGTCTGTGTAACTGTTCATGGCTCCTCATCTCTCTGCTGTTATGTAGCCGTGGATAGTGGATAGTGGATAGTGTGGATCCCCCACACCTCATTCCACTGGACAAATCAAGACCAGGTCCAGTATAGGAGCTGCTGGATCCCTTCCCATCAGCCACCGCTCCAACTCTTTGATCGTATGTATGTATTCAGAAAAGGAGATGCTTACAACACATGCCCCTCAGTAGAAACAGCAAACAAATCTATGTCGCAACAGAATGAGGCGAATTGTGACTTTTACCCAACCGTGGCAATGCAGCACTTTTAATGCTGCAATTCCATTAGACTTATCTCCAGTGGGGGGAGAGAGAGAGCAACGGCTGCTGAGTCAGACCTGAAGGGGCCAACGATTTCTTGTTCCCCCATGTCATCTGTACAGAAGCGTGAAGTTCATGTGCTGTCCTTATGCATTTGCTTCCCTTTCACCCGTGTTTACTCATAGAGCACCCAATTGTCTCAATTGTGTAACAGTGCCACCTCCTGTTTGGGAGCCCTGTGGTGCCTGCAGGAATGACCAGGGGGGAAAAGAGGTGAAGAGGGAAGGAGATAGCTGAACACAAGAAACAGAGAGTAAGATGGGGGAAAGAGAGAGAGAGAGAGAGTGAAAGTGATCTCATTGCTCACCCATTCCTGATCAAAGAGCCGTCTCCCTAATCCTCCAGATTCAGCAGTCAGCCCGTCTCTGAGCATTTCCAGCTGCCGACAGAGAGGAAAGGAAAAACACTTGGGGCTAAACTGCCCTGAAGTGATGCTATTTTTACTTTTTCAGAGAGGCGCAAAGTGGGACCCCTGCTGGGGGTGTGCACTAGGACCAGGCGAAATTATAAGAACAAAGCACAAGAGGAGAGAGGTGCTATTAAAAAGAGACCCCTACCAGAAAAACAAAACAGCTGGGAAGACTATGTAAATAAACAATGCTTGACACGTCTGGGTATGTACTGCAATGATATACTATAGCCCTGAATAAGTTCCATGAAAACAAAATCAGATGCCAAATTTTTACGATCGCTCACCCAAACCATGCTGCTAACTCCCTAACAGATAGATTTGTGGGTCAGGTCTCTAGTGGAGAAACCAGTTAACTGTACGTCAGGGTTCTCTTTGAGGCCCTTTATATCTACCTATGTTCAAGTATCGCTTTGCCAGTTATGATGTATGTGTAGCACTTTTTACAGTTCTGACATAACATATATTTCAGTAGTTGAACCAGACTCGATGCATTCTTACCTTAGCCTTGGTGGCCACTTTATCCACCAGGTCCCCGCTCAGAAATAATCAGTAATTATTTCTAATTTTCATATATACTTATACATACAGTATATGTCCATATGTGTTTAAAAAGATGTTAAATGTAAATACAAAATATCTTTCTTATTTTTCCTATCCAGGAGCTCCCCTTCAGTGACTATTTGGCCTTTTTACCATAAATGCTATATAGTATAACAGCTACTGTCTATCTTTTGTTGCAGTTTCTGTTATAGTACCGTTTTGAGTCTCAGTCGTAAATACACCATCAGTTTCAGCAAAATATTTTAGAGAGGAGTTGAACTGACCTCAGGATCATTTTCGAGGATGGAGTTCAGTGCCTACCCTTACTGATAAAAAGGGGTGTACAAAAATAACAAGAACACCCATTAATATAACACAACAAAATTCAACAGCATCTTAAACTGTAACCTTTCAAAATAACCGTGCACTTCAATCAACACTGAATACTGAGTGATCACCTCTTTAACCTCAATCGCGATGTTCTGCCAGTAAACATATCACAGCAGGCTACCAAAGCCTCAAGGCTGCTGAGGCATCGCAGGAGACAACGGCTAAGCACGTCTGCACCAAGCACAATAACAATGGCAAAAAAGTTAATGAGGAAAAAAGACGCGATCAGGATGAACGCGTTCTCAAATGGAGATGGGAGAAACGGGAGTGGAAGGAAATAATGAATGAAGTGAGGGGAAGTGCGAGGAAAAGAGCAAGGAATGGGCTGAACGGGAGGCTGTAAATCAAAGGTGGGAGTCAGAATGGAGGGAGAGAGGGAGGTGAGGTCAGTCAGAGATGGAGAAAGAGAAGGAGGAGAGCTGGCCAGCAGCAGTGGAGGAGGTGGAGGAGGATAAAAATGTGTGGTGAGGTAATGGCAGTGATGAATAGCCCTTGGCTGATCAGGAGAAACCAGGTTGGTGTTTGAAGATTAGATTTTAATACAGCACCATGACTTCACTCTGCTTACAAAATCATCACACACAAAAATAACACAAATTAGGCATTATTTAACACAAAACAACCCGATTAGGCCAGTTTGCCCTTGACAGGAGGGGCCGACACACCTCGTCATGTTACGATTGTTGATGTTATGGTGGGAGGTGAATCAATCATCCAAAAATAATTTAAAAACAAAGTTAGTTTGATATCTGAAGCTGTGACAGTATATCTGAACTTTGTCTCATAGCAAACGTGGCCTTTAGCTGATTGCCAAATTGCCAGCATACAGTGGCATCAAAGGCATGTGTGCCTCAGCATGTTGTCCTGATTCACTGAGCACTGTTTCTAGATTTGTGAGTAAACAGGACTATGCAGCCGTTGTGATGCACTGCATCCCACACATGTTCAAAGTGAAGAAAACATCGCATTAATTTGACAGTGTGCAGAACAGATTGGCAGCCTTCGCCCGAGGGCTGCTTTTTGATACTGCAAGATTGGTTTCGTTTTTGTTTGCTGGCTTTGGTTTGTCTTTGTTTAGTGTTTTGATTATTGAAACAACAAGCACGAGCCATTAGCCTGGTTTAAAGGAACTAACAGAGGGCGCTGCTTGTGTAGAAGCTGGGCTCAAATTATTATGAATGAGATATTCATCAATGATTTCACTTTGCGGACTCTGTGGAACAGCACTGCCATTGTCTGCTATTTAACCTTTGTCTGACTCTATGTGCTGAAAAGCCTGAGAGGTAAGTGTAGTGACCTGTCATCTGAGAGGCTTGATAATTGTGGATATTTGACATGACACCGGATGTTAGGCTTTTTGTGTGTTCTATATGTGTGCGTGAACAATTCTGGCCAAAAGCAAGGAAGATTCAGTCCGTCTTGCCAACTGTCCTGGTGGCCAGTGGGGGGGACTAAAATAGTACTCTGTCTGTTGCCAAGGTTACACCATTGACAACATGACGTGGCCATTCATTCTCAATACTGTATCTCCCTGGCCTTCTGTGAGAAAGTGGCTGCTAATCTTAGCCCTCAATCTACCGCCTGTCAATGTGAAGAGGGAAGCGGGCGAGGTATGGGATGAAGGGAGTTGGGTCAGCTCCGTCCCTTCACATTGCGCTCGGTTCCAATCATCAGTGGCCCCTCCCCCATTCGCCACCACCCCGCCGTTTTTCTCCAGACGTGGCGTATTTCTTTCGCTTGTGGATAAAAGACACTGGTTCATTGCTATTGCAAGTGTGTGATGGGTGAAAGTCAGAGCTGCTTCTATGCAGACCCGCATGTCACTTTTCGTCTTTGTAGGTAGCCGTTGGCTTGGGCTGGAGTGAAGCCTTGAATGGCAAACGGGTGGTAGTCACAATAAAACTGTAATTGAAAGATATGTTATCGTGACTATTTCAGGCTGAGGAAAGTTGTATCAAAGAGACATTGCTGGTAAAGAATGGGATTCTCCTTTAATTAAAAAAAAAAAACAGCGCACAAAGGGGCGACCAAAAGTTGAAACTGAAGTCATGTTTGGCATGAATAAGTCGCCCCTCTCCTTTGTGTGGTGACACTGACAAGTAGAACTCTGCGTGTGAAAAGGAGACTTATCATTGATGGGTAATGGATTCAAAGTCATGGAGATGAACGTGCTCTTGGAGGTTCAGAGGGCTTTAGCTGAAGTCATATTAGCGCATTTGAATAAATGGAAACAGCAGCGTCACTTGGTGTCATCCCCATGACTTGATTCGTCAAGCGGAAAAACGCAATGTCGTTCGAGGCCCAGGTGCTACTTAGGTATTGTTGCTGTGGTAACAGTACTTTTGTACACGCTGGTCATCCTAGCCCACTTTCAGCGTACAAAAGTTGTGTAGCAGCCCATGTGGCACCCGTAGGAGTTGTGAATAGACGAAGAATTGATTTTTGCAGTTTACACATTACTAAAGCAATGCTACAGTAAAGTGCGAGTGCTGCTCTGATGTTGTTCCAAGTCAACAGTTGCCCTAGCTGAGGACACCTGCAGGCTACCAGTGGCCAAACACATGGATATTTAACCAGTTATTTGTGCCGACCCTTTGTGTTTTTATGACAGACACAGTTTTCAAGATGTGCACAAACCCATTTCTGCTCAATTGCTCCCAGCGGCAGCTCCAAATAGATTTAGCAATGATACTGAGAGAGGGGAGTTAGGGAGCGGGAGTGAGAAGGGGAGAGAGACCTGGAGAACAATAAGGAAGCAGGGAGGTAGACTGAAAAAGAAAAGGAGAAAAAAAAAAGAGTCCGAAAATGAGCCAGAATGGGATTTTTGCAGTTCAGCTAAGAAAGGCTTTGAATGTATTTGAATCACAGACTTGATCTGCCACCAGCCTATTTTTATTAGCCGCTTGACAGTGCAGTATAGTGTTGGGATTACGACCAGTGCCTGTGTTATTCAGAGTTCCTCACAGCTAAATTTGTATTTGAGCATTCCTCGCACGCCTCCTCCTAGCACACACTTTAATGCCTTTCCAGTTTCCTCCTTTGTTTTCAAGCTACATAGCTTTAGTGTCGCGGGTCACACATTAGGAAACAAACATGGCTGCAATTAGAAAAGCTCATCTTGTTCCTTTTCTTTTCCTTATTATTAACAAGTGATTCCTCATCCTAATATCTTGAGAAAAGGGAGCAGATATTCAAATGAGTTCTTTTATTATGGGCAATATTAAAGCAAGGCCCCGGCGTTGTTCAAACTCTTAATTGAAAAGAAATGTATCGTATCCTCTTGAGCGGTGTACATCATATCCCTCCTCCATCCCCTGTGTGCTAGTTTATGTTATCTGTGGCTAATTTATGCCACACTTAATTTGGCCTTGATTGTAAATGTCCAGGGTGAGATGAGAGTCTTGTCGCTATTGTGCCTGTGCCTGATTCGTACACGGTCTCACAGGATTAGATGATTCAGAATTTTAACTGTGCTTCTCAAATGAGCATCTCTCCGTACCATTGTACCCATCAGCCCATTCTCCCTCTGAATAGAATCACAGACAAGAATTTGAATGTTTACACCAAGAGGAAAACTTACATATTTGAAAGGAGGGCAGAGATGTCGCCCCGATGCCATTGTTGTTGACAGAAGTTGCTTTCAGCAATTTTCTTTTAAGCATCTTTCACGACTGGCAGGCGCAGTGAACACATGCGCTGGATTTGTCATAATTAAACCAGGGCTTGGCTTGGACTTAGTGAAAGATGCAATGAAGACAACAGTTTATTTAAGATACCTCCCCAGCTACTAGGGGCTTCACAGGGGGAACTTCCACATTAAATCGAGTTGCATGAGCATATGAGGGGATAATGTGGGTCTATTCAATTTGTTTACTCCAAAAATCCTCTCTGAAGCCGCAGCGTATTGCATTTGTTGGCTCCTCCATGCCTGCTAGCCTTCTCCACAACTTCTTGGATTGAATCAGACAGGGCCCACATCCTCACCATTGCATGGGATGAACACTATTGAATTGCTTGGCTTGTAGATCCACACCTCTAACTTCTTTAGACCATATTGAATTTACCATCGTAGGCAATCAATAATACTAAGTTTTGCAGGCAGTATTGAACTCTATCCTCGCACATCTACCTGGTGGTTGGTTTCTCCACAATTGCTTTGGAACCAGCAGGCTGTCACGCACAAAAGAACTGATTCTGAGTTGTTTCTTTTTTCTTTTCTTTTTTTTTTTAACAGACTTTATAAAGCCACTGGAATGGTGCAGGCTGAGCCACATAGTAAACTATAATGTGAGTGTTCACCCACCTGGCATGGAGTCCAACAAAACAAATCATGGTTCGGGTGATGCAAAGACGAGCTGGAGAGTCGTGCTCTTTAAGGCCTGTTGCTGTGACGACAGAGGGAAACATGAACAAATTACCTTTGGCGTTTTATTTGTTGGATCACTCATTTAATTTGTTAACCCAAATGGTTCCCAGTGTATAATGAGACACCGTGTAGAAGATTACTAGAGTCCCCTGAAAGCCTGTCCACGATAGCTGCAGACTTAGAGGGCAACAGCATAGCTGTGCATTGCTGTGGCATTCAGTGCATTGCGATTCACCACTGGCCCCCTGGGTAATGAAAGGCCTAATAAATGAATCCATCAGAGTGTCTGTGTGTTGCTCTGTGTGTGTGTGTGTGTATCTGGGATGCAGTCAGGCCCAGACGTGCCCAGTCTGCGGGCACACAGAGGAAGGGGGTGCCATTGCTGGCAGGCCTGATGAATGGGTGGCACGCCGCACCGTGACAAAGACGAATGTGACAGCCCCCATTCTGCAAAAGGGGGGCGGTGCTCGACTACTGAGGTGAGATCATGTGATGCTGACCACCTCCCCTTTCTAGTTACATCCCCTATTTGCTGAGCCCAAGGTGGTTGAAGAACCGGGGAGTGAAAGGAGGAGAAAAAAACATCAGTTTATCTTATGGACTGGCTGTGTCCCTCTGCTCCCATGTTCCCTGTTGTGAAACAGCATCCACAGGTTAGAGGGGCGTAATATAGAGCGGCTTTGTTTTCTGTGAAGTAAGTGATGGGAAATAACAAACACTGCTTTCAGCTGCGTTCAGTATTTAATATGTGCATTTGACAAAAGAACGGCTCTAAACAAACAGAAAGGAATCCATCAATAGATCCTCCTCCACCCGAACCGACGTGGTAATCTGGGCGAGATCGTAAATAGTGGCAGACCTGGCGCTCTGTTTGGTTTTCAGCATTATTAGCGGTGGGAGGAAATTAAAGGCTGTCGATCAATAGCAATATTTGTTTGATGTTACTCAGGTGTCCCGTGATTGTCTGCATGAGTGAGCGACTGGAGTCTGATTTTTGTGACTGTCTCTATCAGATAGCTACATACTATGGTCTGTTAAGCGGATCACTTACACTTAAGATGAAGATGCTCTTGTACTTGTCTAAGTGCCTATCAGCAATACCTTCTGTTAGAGGGCAGCGTATTATCATCAGAGCTGGATGGGAGAAGGGCCTGTGTCATAAGAAATAGCATGTTTTAGGGCATTGTACTAATTTGACACTGTGTGCATAAGACATATTGCAGCGCAGCAGACGAAAACCTCTTTGACCTTACTTCCAAACTCCTCAATAGACAGAGTCATCTCCTCCTGTGGGGGGAAGGGTGGGGGGTCGGTTAACTATCCCCTCTAAGATGGGCCTTCGGTGAGAGGGAGAGAAGTGCGGAGGGATAAGTCAATGGGAAACTGAGATGATTAAGAGGCTTTCACTGTTAACAGAAAAGCGAGGATCGGTTTCTATTGCGTCCTCTTCTTTTCATGGCCTGGTCTAGTGGACACGCTGATGCTATAGTCTGAACAGAGCCAAGACTTGCCTATTAATAGACTATTGAGTGCTATTGATCCTTGGCTCGTGTGACACATAAGATACAATGAGCCATAGATCCCAGTAAAGAGCCATGTCTTTCTTTTCTCTTTACCACAATTGCATATGATTATAGGAGTCTGAAGATCAGTGCGAGAGACCCATCTCTGTGTAACGATGACCAGAAGTGCAATGATACCCGGGGTAACAGCCGAATGCAATTTGGAAACTTTTGTCACAAACACAAAAGCTCTTGAACAAAATGGCCACAATAGCATCTTGGCTTTGGCCGGACTTAATACTCCCCCACCCCCATCATTTGGTGGAACGGTTTTTCTGTGAAGTACCCAAACATGGATGTGTTTCAAAAAGTGAGATGCTCTCTTTCTACATCCAAGGTGAGAATAACTCCAAAATGCAGCTACACAATTACGGATAAATTAGAGGGATAATGACGAGAGGGAATGGTGGTTATATCAATAACCCCACTAAATGGTCAATTCCAGAATGCTGTCTGCTGTGTGCTGGATTTAGTGTAATGGAAAAGGTGCCTGTTTAGAAGAGGCTTACTTGTCGCCCACCGAGGGAACAAACCTCAAATAGCCAAATTAAAAACTGAATAATAGATGAGCGATGCCAGGATGAGAGAGAGGTGAGTAGACAGCTGTAATTTCTACTCTTGGAAAAAAAAAAAAAAAAACGCCGCTTTGGCATGTAATTGTTGAGAATTTATAAGGGCACGAGAGAGAAATCGAGACAAGAGGAGATAAACATCACACCTTTACCGAAAGACATTTAAAAGCGGTTAAAACGCGCAGAAGCCCACAAATTCTTCAAAACATTGTAAACGCTGTTGTTGTTAACGATGACTGCCAGGCGCTTTCTGATCCTGTTTGCAGGAAGCAGCAGCAGCAGTCCTGAAATGATAAGAAGTTTTGAATTATGCTGCGAGTGCAGGGAGCGAGAGTTTATTTGGGCTGTGAATTGCATTAGAATGTTATTGAATGCTTAACAAGAGGTTCACATTGTGTGCGGTGTGTGGGGCATTATTCTTAATCTGCATATGGAAGCGATGTGTGAGGAGCCTCTTTCTGGGAAACATGTTCGCCATCACCGCCCCCTCCCCACAACACCAGAGTCAAACCATTGCCTCTGTCATGGGGTCAAAGACTCTCTCCCTTTACCTGTGGGTTGGGCCTGAAGCTGTTTGATTGTTTAAGGCGCACAATAAACCCAGATCTGGCACAAAATGTACTATGTGATGCAAGCACTGTTTTCTAACGCCTTTAAATATTGATTCATCTGGGTCTGCACAGAGGAATAACTAGTTAACTGACAATAAACTATGGCAATATGGGTAATGAATGGGGAAACTGACACAGCAGAACATTATAAGCCGCAGTAATTGTCATCTGAAAGAGACAGCTTTTGTTTTGGTTTCCACTTGCCTTTATTTATTTGTGCGCCTGTGAGGAAAAAATTGGACCTCCCTGCTTGCTAGCCCATGATGCATTCCGATATGAGTGGGGGCTAAGTGATCACGAAATAGCCTCTCTTGTGAAGAGGTGAAACTATTACCCCACCACTGAGTGTAGGTCATTCGCCACAGCCACTAGGCCCTTTGAACACTTCTTGGAAAAGGGTTGTATTCACTTAAATGGGCTCCACCCCTCAGTTGTCCAGGACAACATGCGGTGAACTTCGTCTCAACATAGATACTTTCAATTTCAATCTAGGAGATATAAATTTAAGGTTTTTGTTAAGTGTAAATGAAATTATTAGGTGACTAATTGCTTTCCTGTTCAGCTTGTTGACATGGCACTGTGAAGAATTACAGCTTCTCTGCATGGCATTTCCTTTGGAACATGTGCTGCCCTTTGGAGATACTGTGCAGCTCTCCGCTATGAATCACGCCATTTTACCGGTTGCACATTGTAGATCACAGAGGAGAGAGATACAGGGCGTTCGTTATAAGTTGGAGGTGGCACGACTGTCTTCAGTCCACGTAAACAAAGTGCTTATGAATGATACAAATGAATGATACTGCACAGCATGGCAGCCAACTCTCTGGTCAGAGTTTTGTTTCATGAGGGAGGAAAGGTTTGCAATGGAGAGATGTCAGTAAGGATCTGGACGGCGTGCTGGTGAGAGGACCTGCTGGCTTGCCAGCTCACACACACAGATGGACGGTGTGTCAAAGGAATCTCACACACTCTGATCAGAGGCTCCCCTCCCATCCTGCAGCGGGAGGAAATGGGACTGAACGAGAGGAGGAAGAGCGGGAGAAGGAGTTAATCACCACACTAATGCTGCACTTCATCATCGTTTCCCGAGCCTGCCTGCTCGTCCTCATTGCCAGCATTTGACTGTCTCCACAGCGCCCCCTGCTCCTTGCTTTTGCTCCAGCACTGCCGTTTGGCTCACTGCTTAGTTAAGCCGACTGAATTTCGAGCAGAACAGTGTGTTTATTAAAGAGTCGTGCAAAAGCACCACGTGGAAGTCGTTGATCGTTGAAGGTGGTTCAAGAGGATTTGGACTGACCTTGGCTGCAGTGCGTTAGATATGTATGTGGGTGCGTTTTGTGCTTTTTCATGCATGCCAATTTGACACTAGTCACGACTGTTTATATTTGCAAAGGCCCACATGTGGTGCCAACCCTGTACTATGTTAGTGCACAGCTTGTGCGATGTGTATGTGCGCTAGTGTATTTTGTCTTGAGTGCATGAGTGCGTAAGTGCATGCGTGTAGGCCGGCGGTGAAGGTGAGTGAGTTTAAGCAGGCGCCTCCCTCGGGTTTTTTTTTTCCACAGACAGTTACAAACAGGATCCTAGGAAGTGCTGTGCTGTGCCGCCGTGCATGGCCAACCGTCAGCTTGTCCTCAAAAATATGAGTCCATGCGCAGCGTGCATAACTCACAGCTTTGCTGCCACGCCCGCCCCACTGCCCTGGCAGGTACTCCCTCAGACCATAACCGCCACGACGGCCTCCTAAACCCATTTTAGTCACCTGGATAAAATACTGTGAGATGTCATTCGTGGCCGAGCTCGTGCACAAACCTGGTCTCTGGCTTTGACAAATGCACTTGCTCAGGCGTAGCATACCCCCGTTGAGATATTTATATAATACATGCCGAACTAATGCCAGTTTTATAGCTTTTATGTTGCATTTGAAAAGCTGAAATGGGTGCCGTCTGTATTTCTGAAAGATAGCAATCAGAGAAAATGAGCAGGCACGGGACCCTTAAAATATTGTTGACACAGTTATATCCTCAATTGCTGCTGCCAGGTACTCTGATTATGTCACACATAGTGAGATAGTTGAGAATGTTTCCCCTCTTCGTGTTTTCTATGCACATCAGGTTACCTGATGGATGTTTTCCCTGGTGCTAATTTGGGGCAATGGGAATATGCAAAGGAGTAACGATTTGCTTTTTCAAATGACACCACAAGTGTCCTACAAGCTACAAGAGAACAAAGAGTGTTTTTTTTTTAAGATGGGACTGTGGTGTCTCAAACATTTGCACTGCTGCGGTGTGGTATGTTGTGATGACGGTGTGTGTGTGTGTGTGTGTGTGTGTGTGTGTGTGACTGTGAGTGATATGACAGCCACATGACACGGCTGAGCTGTGATCACAGCTCTGTTGAGGAGACACCAGTGGCAGTGCTTGGCTGGATTCCTGTCAGTTTGTCTATCTGTCTGCCATTCTGGTCGTACTGTAGCTACACCTGCACATACACACGCTCAAACGTACCTGTCTCGGTGCTTAATGGCTTCCTGTCTGTCATACACATATGGCCACACGCACACAGTCAACAAACTGGTGGCGCGCCACGGTGCAGTGATTCTAGCTTTGGTTCCACATCACCTCCTGCTAATGGTGGTAATTAATTGATGAATGAGGTCAAATCGGAGATATCCAGGCACGTCTCAATTCGGATACAACCCTATCTCGTCCCCGCGCTCACCTCTCTGCCACCCCCCCAAGTTGTTTTCTTAATGCGCAGTGCACCACATTCCCTCTGTGCTCATCTGCATAAGACCTTGGGATGAATGTTAACGATGTTTAATTAGACAAGATGCGGGATGGATGAGTGGGTGGAGGCACTGAGGCCAGTATGGTGCTGCCCCCCACTGGGGGGAGAGAACACATAAAACACACACATTGAGACCTGCAAGACAAGGCGCGCACTTTGACGTCTATAAAGCTGTCGGACCCTACAAGTATAGAGGCTTCCTGGGTTTTGAACCCACAAACACACTTGATGAACAGTTAAATCTACAGCTGTACACGACCTTACACGTGACTTGTACGTTCTGACTTGTTGCTGTAAGTGTCTCTTTCACATATTTAATCAGCGTCAAGGGCACAGACCTCTCACTGTCAGTGCAATATAAATTAAGGATTTTTAAATGCGATGCATTTGTAGGATTTTATGTCATGATTACTAATGTCCCTGGTACATATAATTAACCAATTATCTATTCATTAATACATTATTTAATTAAAGTTTAGAGTCTGCAGTTTACCTAACCCCACTGTATTTGGACTGTGGGAAAGAAGCTAGCGTTCCCAGAGAAAACCCACGCTCACATTGGGAGGACGTGCAGACTCCACACAGAACGACCCCTGGTTGAACTTGGATTGAAACCAGGAACCTCCTTGCTGTGAGGCAGCAGCGCTGACCACTGCATCATTCTGCCGCCATTGATCATTTTTTATCTCAAGAAAATCTCATGCGATGAATTGAGACCATTCCCTTTATTGTCTTAGCCCAAAACCCTTGATGTGCTCACATTTCATAATGCCATGATGTGTGCCTAAGACGGAGACGACTGTCTCACCGCAGCTCGCTCTGTGGAAACATTGCCACCGCTCTGGTCTCTGAAAGAGCATCCGGCAGCAGCTTACTGTCGGCTCATCCAGAAAATTATGGCCGCGTCGTTTCGACAGTGCAGCCGTTGCTGAGATGTAGCGATGCAGATGTTTGTTGTTAGCTGGTGTCATTAACCAAGCCTGGTCACACACCTGCTGTTTTCAGCTCTTGTCCTCAACCGGGTGTCTGACTGACTGTGGACGGAACGCAAAGTCCCACTCGTGCTTGCATTTGTGCCTGTCGGTTGCTGCCATCTCCTCCAGGCTTGCCCCTATCTTTTGGTCACGGCCCGACAGAGACACCTGCTAATACTGTGGATTAGCAGGCTGCCTGGGGTAAGGCATTTAATACAGTGCCCCGAGGATCCCGGGCTGAAGCAAGCTCAACCGAGGCATCTCTAGGCCTAGATTGAGATCAATGACTTCTCCGAGCTGCCATATAAAACATTCAGTGAAAGAGTCATTTGAGGAATGCGGGTAAACATGCTTTGATTACAATAGAGAAAAGGCGGAGTGTGTTTGTTCTCTTAAAAGACTCGGCGAAACAATAACAAGGCTGCTTGTTCTCCTTTGTCTCGGAGATGCCATGTTGAATCTCCACTCTTAATTAATTTGGCGAGCGCGGAGAGGGAGTGTTTGTCACCCTTGCTCTTGCCTGTTAGTGCTATTTGTCTCTGGGTGACCTTTGATTTCACACTGCATTGGCTTTCTACCGTTATGGACAAGAGGCGTTTTTTTTTTTTTTTTTTGCTGACAACAGAGGAAACCTTATCTTTTAAATAAGTAATTCCTCAACTGCTCAGTGAGTTCACCGGCAGCAAAATATTGGGATTGCTGAAAAGGCAGGCACAGAAGCACACTGGGGAAAAGATCTCCTCTTTCTATATGCTACAGCACCTTCGCCTCCTAACTCTCATTAAAAATTCCACAAAACACAGTGTTTGAACAAGGCTCCCCACACAATCGTATATCCTACAACACCGCTCCCCTGCTTTATGTATAGACATGATAAACTTTTTTTATATCTTTTTTTTTTTGCCTTAGGATAAGGTGGGTTAGTTCCCGGCCTTAAAGCTGGATTCACATTGTAGGCAGTGTTGCTTGACTGAGTCAGTTCTTTTGAGGCCCTGTGGTTCAGGGACCTTTGTGAGTATATGTGGACATCTCTCGGTTTGGCATCTGTTCTTTGTGTGACTTAGGAGGCACGGGGGGCAGGTTTATCGCTGTATTGTGGAGGGGTTTAGGCAGTGACACAATGGCATCAGCTAGGCCTCCTTGGCAGCAGCTGAGGCCCAGAGCTTTAGGATTCTGGTAAGGGTGCATTGATTGGGGTGATGGCTTGAGTGACTGAGAGATTGGACGGATGAGGGAATTGCGAGGGGATGGATGTGTTGGCACCTGGCTGTATGGGTCCTGGCTGGGTGCTGGCGCAGTCTCGAGTAACACTGATGCATGGCCATGAATTATATTATGCCTTGGCAGCTGCTTACTCCCAGATTCATCTCAGCAGTCATTGGCTTATTTATTTATTTGTTTCCACAATTTGTCAAAAGAGTTCCCATGTAAAAGGGGGAAAAAAAACCCCAACCTAACAAGATTTAAAAATGAGGTCAATTTGGAGTATTTTATCGGATGGGTATTTGTGCAGGTAAAAAGCATTATGACAGCTTGCAAAGGCGCCGCAGCGTAATTCTGATGGAGTGCTTTGTTTCTCTCAAAATGTCACAGAGTGGGGGGGGGAAAAAGCCCTGAGACGGTTTTCTCTGAGCCGCTCTTGAACACCTGTCTGGAAACCTGCCGGGACAACACCTCATTCAATGGCTGCCCGTGAGCTGTAGCAGCTCAGGCAGTGGTGAGATAGAAGTGATGCCTTGGGCTTTTTGTTCAACTCTGACACGGCTCTTCGGACACCTTTGTTCTGGGAGGAGAGGCCCATTCACGGCGTGCCCGGGGAACAAATTGAATCAGGTTGACAATTAATAGCCGTGCGGCATGTTTAATTAAGAGCATGTAGCCAGCAAGAGACGTGTGGGAGATAAACAGAGGGAGGCTGCACAGAGCCAGAGCGGGCTCACAAAGGAGCAGGCCATTGGAGCGTCTGGTTGATCGATTCCCCACCGTCTGCAGAGAGCAGCCTTCACAAAGAGCAGCCTGTGCCTCTTCTCTCAATGGGCCAAACTTTTAGTGCAGAGAGATGTGAGACTGATAATGCGCACCAGGCAGATGGGAGTATGCAGATAGAGGCAGAAAAGTTGAGGCGAAGTTGGCTGAGTGGGGAAAAAAAAAGTGCAACCTATACAAGCTACAGAGATGCACAGTAATGGAAGCTTCAATTGGGTGTAAATGACCTTGAGTGCGTTGATCACTGGTGTTAACGCTCGCTAATTGGAGATCATGGGAACGGTTTGTTGTAAATAGATGTTGTGGTGTTCTGCAGTTGTGAGACCAAAGATACATACAGGCAAGATGGTATGACCTTCACAGTCCCACATTCCCGTTATTGTAACATGAACACAAAGCGGCAACGAGCCAAGACAGAGCGAGAGAGACACACACACACAGAGAGAGAGAGAGAGAGAGAGAGAGAGAGAGTGGAGGAACACTTGACAGCTTGTCTGATAGGCCAAACAATACCAGCCATGGCCAAGCGATGCTCTGGACAGATAGCTGCACACACACACACACACACACACACACACACACACTTCAATTAAAGAGAGCCCCCCTCCAGAACTAACAATCACATCAGTCAGCGAGATGGCAGGAGCTGAGATGAGATCAAATGAGAGGAGTTCATGTGAGGATTTGACTGATACTCGCATGTATGGCCGGTGTTTATGTGTGTGTTTGTGTGTGTGAACAGGCGAACAGAGAGATGACAGCAACAGAACGCGAGTTGCATGCATGTAACTTATTCATTTAAGAACTGAAAGGGTTGTGTGTACGTGCTGTGCGCGACGTGCGTACGTGCATGTGTGTGTCGGTGTGCGACCGTACGCAGGAAGCAGCAGTGGAGGATAAAGGCATGATTCTGACAGACAAAGGGTGATCCTTTCATGCTGACAAGTAGTTGGGGGGGCTTCTGCCGGCTAATTGGCCTGAGCGGCAGATCTGACCATCCCTTTGGTGGAATTTCTGTCTTGTCTTCATGTCTTTTCTCCCCGTCTCTTGAGCTGTGTGTGTGCGCGCGTCCGCGTGCACGTGTGTGTCGATCTCTGCGGATGAACGAGACAGTGTGGGCTCAATATTTCATCTTGTTTCTCCTCACGACATATACTGTAGTCGATTAAAGACATAACATTTTGCCCTTTAACACCTACTTTTCTTCCTCGGCTTTGCCTCTGTCCACATCCTCCTCCACCGCTTTTCTTTTTGCCTTCGTCTCCTCACCGTCGCGAAAAGGCTTTAGTTTCCATTTGGAAACGTGTTCCTCTGTGGTCACACGGACAGAGGAACACGTATACATGCAGCATGTTCCTCACATGCTCATATGGACACGTGCGCGATGCACAGGATACAGTGTTTTTCTTAAATGAGGACTTCTGCTGGAGATTGAAAGTTGGAAATTGCTTTCATGCAAGGGTGCCCTCGTCATTTGGCTGCACAGAGAAGTGGAATTCCGAGGATAATTTGGGCATTAATTGATTCTGGAGTCTGGAATAAACAGGCTCTCGGCCTCACATGAGACGAAATTCTGCTAATTTGTGCCTTTCAGGGAAGACAGAGAACCCCCCCACCCCCCACCCCCCTTCTCTTTGGATAGATCCTGCAGGGGCTTTAAAATGAAAGCTGACTTCAGTTGATTGATATGAAGTGAGCGGTGACCTTCTAGATTCCTCTGTCACTTCATTTATGCACGACACCGCCGCTCCTTGACTTTGGGGAGAATTTGGTTGATATTTGAGGATATAGCGCCTGGATTCTTCCAGTGTCTCCACAGAGACAAATCACACCTCAATTATATTTAGGTGACATTTAATGCCCTCTCAGCGGATTTTCCCTCTAATATCTTTCTCACTCAAAGCATAGGAAAGCAACAAATGTAACATTAATGTCTGCGCTCTATATCAAATAGTGAAATTACATTAGGACTCAAACAGACCTGGCGGCTGTACAATCCGACATGGTGCTTTCAATATCGCCCCAAAACTGAGCATCTGTCAAAAAGAAGACCTGTAGCAACGTGTTAGAAGAGAGAGGAGACTCAGGAGAACCACCTCCTGTGGTAGATGTGTCTGCTCCTGCAGGTTTTTTCCCCTCGTTCAGTGGACAGAAGTTGGGTTTGAGGGGGAGAAAAGTTCAGCGGGAGAGTGGGGTAACAGTCTGGAGTCTCTGCAGTGGGGCCGGGGTGAGGTCGGCGTCATGGAGGCTCTGCCACTTTCCGTTCTCCTCGGTTGGGCCGTCAGCGGGGGGGATCAGACATCCTGCTGCATAGATGATGAAGAGGGCGTGCAGCGCGGACGCCAAAGGTCAGGCAGCCACGGGGCGCCAGGAAGTGAACCTGGCCACTTCCCGCTGCACCCTGTAGTGCGCCACGATGCTTTCACGTGCACACACGTACACATTTCTTGCCATTTGCTAATGTAGCTCTTTATATTTCTGCCAAGCTTCCAACACATCTCAAAGTCTTGCTAGAAGTAAGAGCCCGAGGGTAAGGAGGGATGGGAGAGAGGGAGGAGAGGGAGAGAAAGAAAGACGGAAAGAGAGGTACAATAGAATCGTTACACAGGACACATCTCTCAAGGGTAAAGCAGTGGGTGGTCTCGAAGGGGCTTTACATCAGCAGACACACAAACATCCAGACTAACAACACATGTTCCTCGTGCTGCCTAATTATGTCTTTTATCCCATTTCGATTTGTGTTTCAGTCTCATTTAATATCACCAACGCTCAGTACCTGTTCCAGATGTATTCCTACATAAAGCCGTCTTGTGAGTCCTTCAGATTTACTTTCTCTGCCCTTCTCCTTCTGTCATCTTTAACCATCGTTGCGACTGCCGCCCCGCTGTGTCTCCTGTCCTGCTCTGACAGGAACACAGTATACCTCTGTAAAAATGCATACAGGACATTTGCACTCAGGATTCTTACGTGGGCCTCCTGAGTTTTTGCAGCGTCGAAGCAGTGTCTTACCTCTGTCGTCCTTCACGGCCAAATAACTACATGCTCTCAACAAACCTCGAGTTGTCATGTCACCAGAGCCGAAACACTCCCACTAGATGACAAGTCCCAACTTCATTGGTTTGAACCAATATTTGTCATAAAATAGTAGAATTGACAAATCCCAATATACTGTATTCCCTTCTCGGGTCGGTCACTTTAGAGTCCCCATTAGATCCTGCAGGTTCTGCAGGGAGGCATGAAATACTCTTCTGAAGAGAAGTCTGGTGTTTTAGTGATAGTGGTGGAGATGTCTGTGTGGAGTTTCCAGTTGAGGTGGTTTGAGGTCTGGTGACTGTGGTACGCTTCGCATAATTTGTTCTGCTTGGAAACATCTTCATTTGAATGTTTCTCATTTCTCGATTGTCCTGGTTCTCCCTTTGATTTCCCACCGCTTTGTAGGAACCCAGGTAACTGGCCCCTTCTCTCTCTCTCTTTGAGAGTGAGTCTGTATAAGCATGTACAACAATTCTTTTTTTCTCATTGTTGAAATAAAAATTCCGTTTATGGACTACTGTAAAAAAATCCCCCCCCCCCCCCACAGAGAAGGACCCCTCTTCCTCCGCTGTTCGCACTCCTCTGCTTGTATGAAAGTATCAAGTGGGGAGAAGTGATATAGTAAACAAAAAGGCGAGTGCTGGCTGAGCAGCTGCTGTGGTAACATTGATTGTGGGAGCAGGGAGCCGTGCGGCGCTGAGGAGCGAGCGAGAGGAGGCTCCCCAGGAAAATGTCTCCTTTTTCAGAACACTCTTATGACCAGCATGCCAAGCAGAAATGTGAAGAGAGGCAATGACCAACGACTGGAAAACATCTAAGTTATCCAGGATCAATGCCAAATTGATCCCAGAACTATGTATAATGTAGGGCCGTGGACGGTGTGTCTGCCTCATCCCACTTCCTGTTTGGCAAGGGAGACTCTGCCCACAGGAGATGAGGATGTACATTGCAAGCAAGATGGAGATTTCTTTTTCTTGTTTTTTTTTCCACATACCTTCACGGTGAAGATGTAAATGTGTGCTAAGGATCTATATTTGCTGTGATGCGCGCCCATTCTGTCAGACAGCGCACCGTCCATTCACAGTATTTTCTTCAGCCATGATGATTCACTTTTTCTTTTTTCTTCTTCTTTTTTTTCCTTTTAATCAATCCATACATCTGTTGCCAAAACCATGGTGCGGGGGCGAGGTTGTGAGAACGTTAGAGCAGGACAACTTTGATGCTCAGTCACGACATTCCAAACTCGTGGACACAGCATGGCTCCCACCTTTTCTCTCCTGCATGGGCATCACTGGGAAGCTCCATGCATGTCCTGATGAGCAGTACGCAGGAGAGGGCGTCTTTTTAACCCACAGCCGGGACTCGTAGACCAGACGCACTCCTCTTCAACAGATGCAAAGTGCAGCTGTCAACATTTCCCTTCTCTATGGTTGCTTACTTCCACTTTCTCAACTCTCTCTCTCTTTCCCTTGCGTCTCACCCCTCTCCCTTTCACTCTCTCTTCCGACCATTCATCTTGATAGCACATCCACTGCATCCTATTATGAGCCGTGCTCAAACAATCTTAAAGGCTAGCTGGAGGTTGCAGCTTGCTAAAATAGATTCATTCTACTTCACTACTTTCCCCTAGCTTAAAAGAGTAATATGGCCATATGAGATTACATAGATACAGTGTGTGATACATTATTGCTAGTGCATTAAGAATTCATGAAGTATAAACAAAAAAAGGACCCCAAAATGATTCTGCAAAAGGCGCTTTTGCTTGCAGAATCGAACCGGAGCACACTTTTTTAATCAACATACCTTCACGCTTCTTCTGTTTTAAATGCATTTATCATTGTCATGTGGGGGAAAAAAATAAAGTTTGTTCGTCCTCTCTCCTTTTTGATTATCCTTTCTCTTTTCAGTAGCTCTCCCACTCTCCACACCACCATCCTTTTTTTTCCAGTATAAATCTCGATCTCTTCTTTGTTTAATTGCACTTGATTTTTTGTCCGGCGTAACCTGGAGCTTTGGCAAACCCCCCCCCCCCCCCCCCCCCCCCCCCCACCCCCCAGCCCCCCACCTCCACGTTTGTCCATTTGTGCTTGGCCCTGGGCAGGTTGGTTTCCTGCGCTGCCGTGGAGGAAATATCAGATGACCTGGCACTCCACAGCAAAACCAGTTCATCAGGGAGGGCTCCTCTCACCGTATCCCTCCCTCGGCCCCCTCTCATCCACTTCCTGCTTTCAAGTGCCAGGGCAAGGTCAAAGCTTTGAGGATGCTTTCCCCAGACTTCACCACGAGGCAGCCCAGAGGCGCTGTACCCTGCTCTCTAACTAGACTTTGCTCCGTCTATTCTTTCACATCCTTCTGCTCTCTCATATTCATTTCATTAGCTCGAGCTTTTACTGCAATCAATACTAAAGTTAGTTTTTTCTAATACAGCTATTCATTAAGTGCCTTTTCATTAGTGTCACTAGAGCACCAGTCTAACTGGAATTCTACTCTAATGGACCAACATATACTATAATTGTTGAATTTTTGGGGGGGTGATGAGACTGGTTTTAAATGGCCGAGCTCACAAAAATCAGTCATTTCTCTGGATTTGCATAATGTGTTTATCTCAACTGTAGGTTGGGGGAAAAAAAGTTAATTCAATTATCAGACAATGATGTAAATGTGGGAATTGTGATATGGGAGTGGCAGAGAAGAAAATGTACTGTATCATTCCCGCTGATCGTTTTCTGTCTGTTAAAATGCTGTGTGCAGAGGTGCAGGAGGAGAGGAGAGATGTTATGGATGGTGTTTAGAGACAGGTGTCTGATGCAACCTGAGATAATGCCAAAAGACACCAATCTCTCCTTCTAATGGAACGGCAACAGTTGTTTCAAGTGATCAAGTCTGTCATCCAAATGTTGCATTGTTGGTCCTCTCAACATCTCTCTTTACTTTCATAAATCAAAGTTGGTAGAGGGAGGGAGGGAGGCAGAGAGTAGCATAACAATCAGGCCTCATATCATCACAGGACAGTGACTCTGCCATGGAATATCTCCATCAAACCCGAGTATCTACCTTGACTTTTATGCAATAAGAGCAGCGAATGCAGGGACGGGGGAAACCTTTTCCTATCAACAGCTATTTCAAACATTTAGAGCATTATTTACAAGCTGTACAGAATCCGACCAACCCCTCTGATACCATGACTCAATTTTTCTGTCACGGCTTTGCATGTGTCATTTCCTGTGATGATGCTTCAGCATCTTTTTCCACATCAGTCGTGTGATGTTGTTCATGATAAACGGACTTGGACAATTTTAGTTTGTCTGATTTTTGCACCAAGGCTTCGACACGTCTTAGCTTTCTGGCTGAAGTTGTTGCTTGTTGGATATTAGCTTGCCACCTGCAAACAACATTTTCTCTGTCAGCTTATTGTACTGACAGTCATCATGTTGCAGGGGTAGTCACTAGTTGTCCTTTTCCCATATCCCCCTCCACTGGTTCAAAGCAGTGAAACAATAGAAAAGGTTTGTATCATCTTCAGGTTCAAACAGGCAGACGTTTCAAAAGCTGATTCTCTCGGGAGAAAACGTTGTACCTTCTGACTGAAAACCTAATTTGAAAGGCGGGAGAGTAAAAGCCAGTCGTCTCGAAATGAAAATGTTCTTATGGCGGTTTCCCTTTTCACCTCAGCGCTCGTGGGAAAGGAAAACAAAAGTGTGTGCGATTCCGATAGGGGAGGCGGTGCGGAGGCAGTGAGAGACAGCACTGGAGGGGAGACACACTGATGAGTAAAGGAATGACACGTCCTGAGGAGCATGTTAATAACGTGCCAGGCTCAGGCAGGTAACCAGTAATCAGACCCTCTGATTGTCGCAGACAGTCGACAGGAACACACACAAACACTCCCGCCTCTCTATCTCCATCAGCGCCGAAACCGCTCGACTGCTCTGTCATGTTCCGGGGTGGCACCCTCTGCTAACAGTTTGTCGCTGCTTTCACAGAGACAAAAGAAACAAATGAGATGGCTGGGTTACAACAAACAGCTCCGGGTTCTTTCCTTCCCCTGGAAAATGAAAGGCTGCGTTCTGTCGCAACCACTGCGTCAATTAAAAAACTCTCACTCTCTCGTTCATCGCTGTCTGTTCGTTATTTCGATCAGGCTTGGGAGGGAGTTGAAGGTGCACAGCAAACACCCCTGCACTGGTTCAGTTTCTGGCAGCAGTCCCTGGAGATAAACCCCCAGAAAGCATCATGTCAGTGGGGGGTCCGAGGCATAAAGATGGACAATACAAACAGCCTAGGATGAGTAGGATTTGGACTTGAAAGCGAGAGTGAGGTACAAAAAGCCTCCTCTGAATATTCCCCCAGTGACGGCGAGCTGGCCAGAGGCAGTCAGGTCAGCAGATAGAGTCGAAAGCCCATTGACAGCTGCTGCTTTGACTTTGATACACCATCAGTGTTCAGCACATTGCTTTCCCACTTCCCCCTACACCTCTTTCGCAGTAACCCGCAAGCGTGTTTGCTCAACCTGAACGCACGCTAGCCTCTCATTATGCCGCCCATGCAGACTTTGTCTCTTTGCAGCTGTTTAATGGCTGCACGTCTGTTTTTGTTTGTTTCCTCACCATAAGATTATTGCACCTTTATGGTTGGTCGGGGGGTTGGAATAATCCCTGGCATCTGTTCAGAGTGGGAGGGGTGCACAAAGAGCCAGAGGTAGAGGCCTGCTTCTGTTTTATTTTTTTATTTTTTTTCTAATATAAGGCCATGCGGCCCTCTGTTTTATCCTCTGCCGCTGAGGCTGGTGGCGTGGCTTGATTGTAAAGACAGGATTGATGGAAGGCGCTGCGTGCCAACAGGCGCTGGGGTCAATGAAAGAGCCCCCCCTCCCAAAATGAACACAAATCACTGCTCTCTTAGTCGAATTTATTTACAAATTTATGCAGAAAAGCATTTTATTGTGACCCCAGTTCCATTATTTCTTCTTTGCTTGTGATTATTATAATTATTGTGGGCACATCAGACATTACACTCTGCTTCTGTATTGTCGTATCTTTTTTTAAAAGATTATGGACTGTGCCAACAATATTGCTTTATTATTATGATTTTTTGTCTTTTGCTATATAGCGACAGTGATTAGGGAGGAGCAGCCCTTAGTGCCTTTTGACAGTCGCATCCCCTTCCTATCTTTTTCTTAATTCAGGACTCCATGTTGTTATGGCTTCGCTGCCTCTGGTCACTATGGCAGGAGAACAGGAAGTTAATCAACGCAGCATTATCTCCCAGCTTGCACCTGGAGGCGAGAGTGCCAGTCATGCTGCCGCCCCCTCTCTGGTGGGACCCCCGCCAGCCTGGGAACCCCTCACTCTGCAGTACCCTGCAGCATCCCGATGGGCTATCAGCAGTGTGCTGTGTCTGTGTGCCAGGTCAAACTTGTGGCACAGCGTTGATGAGCCAGTGAATGGCTTTATGCATACCTTAAAGCATGCGTATGTGTGTGTGTGTGTGAGAAGAGAAAAGTAGGAAGCAAAGATACTCAAGAAGACAAATAAGTGA
The DNA here is from genome assembly GCA_016785345.1 of Trinectes maculatus. Classification (NCBI taxonomy): domain Eukaryota; kingdom Metazoa; phylum Chordata; class Actinopteri; order Pleuronectiformes; family Achiridae; genus Trinectes; species Trinectes maculatus. The sequence continues at coordinate 268,684 of JAFBJQ010000210.1, read as the reverse complement.
ATTAAAAACCGACTGGGTGTGTATGATCTCTTTGTGCTGCCACATTGTGTCTCCAAACAAGACAATATTCAAACAACACACTCATACTTAAAGGTTTGTTGATTCTCCAGCGTGACGAGAGATGCGCGTTCTTGATCGCTGAAAAGAAGAATGGAAGCGGGTTGAACGAGCGTTTTTTGGTGAAGAGTGAATTGCTGGCTGTCGCCGGTAATCATTAGGTTGTCCACTAGGATTCAAAGTGCTTTTATTTCTGCCGATTAGTTTGGTGAGGAAATGGAGGGGTATGGTCTATGGTGGTGGCCCTTACACTCAGACTGATGCAGTAGCCAGGGTAAGCATGGCCAACATGAAAGTGTTTGAAGCATCTCTATTTATGCCAGTGGCATTTTAGCCCTTTTTTCGCTTCAGCGTCTGAAGCAGTCACTTTGTACACAACTGACTCAAAAAGGAGCCACGGCTTTTTGTGAAGCAGCGGTACACACTGTGTCAATATTGTGCGGCTGGTGTGTAATTATTATTCAAAGGTTAAAGAGTAGATTGATCCATAGAGAAGTGTGAAGGGCAGATCAAAGGGGTTTGGGGTCGTATCGGACCCAAAATGTTAAAAGCTGCTCGCTCTCAAACGCGAGGCGTCAATCTCGGTGAGAGCACCTTGATGTCCTCTGAGGAGAACCTGATCAAAGCCCCCGTAACAAAGATGGTCTCGGAGGATGATCTGACCCCGGCTGCGCTTCACTTTGTCTTTCACTTTACCTTTCCTGGTCTTCATTTACCTGTCTGAGCTCGGCAGCACTGCCCCGGCTTCCGCTCTCCCCGTGTTTGCGCCGCTGCTTCGACTGTCTGAATATCAATGAAGCCGTCTCACCGATGTATTACAAACACAAGGGAACGGTGATTAAAGATGACATATCTAAGCCTCACACCTCCCCTATCCTCCCCCCCCCCCCCCCCCCCCTCTTCTCTTTTTCACAGGAGATAGCGGCGTACTTGATAACGTTTGAAAAGCATGAAGAATGGCTAACGACATCTCCTAAAACAAGGTAAGACAATTACACGTGCCCGTTATTTATTTTTAAAAAGTTCAAATTCTTAGCCCTGAGAGTATGACATTAAAGGTGCCAAAATATCATATTGTAATTTTGCATATCTTCAAGACCATTTCCCTTATGCACCCCCCATAATCCCCTGTTCACTGTTGGATGTTTAATCGTACTGGCTGCTGATGGCTGCTCAGAAAAGTTTACTGTTTGCAGATCAGCGATGGAATGTTAATGTTAACTAATAACTGCCTTTTAGCAAGTTAATTAACACAGCGCGAACTGGTGCACATCTCCTTTGAATGGTATGTTAATATGTTCCTATCTGTCCACACATTCGCCACTCGGCTAATAACTCTGCGGGTGTTAGAGTCAGACGTAACACCCACATGGAACAAAATGCCAAGAGCTGCCGTGATATTTGAAACAGAATAGGGACGCCGGCGTTGCGGTTAATTTATTCTCTGTATGCAGATGCCTATATGCCAAATCGCAAATGAAGAACACGCTCTCCTTGACTCCCCCGCAAACTTTGACACTGAACTTTAACGTCAGCAAAGACGTGTGTTTTTGCGGCTGCGTTTGTTTGCATTACGTCATCGCATAGTTTGTGTAGAATAATAAGAAATAATGAATGTGGCTTTGTAACAGTGTTTGTCTGCAGCTGACAGAGCAGAGCGGACAGCACAGCCTCTGTCTGTTTTACTGTTAAACTCTATCTACTACACCAAAGACTGTTTACATCTGCCAATTAGTACATGTTCTCTTGTGTGATGATGGACCACAGGCCAAAAGAGCACTGAGCTTTCCTCTTTTTTTTTTATCAAGAGTGTCCCCTCATCCAGAAACTGCTACTCTACAACTCGAATAAAATGAGAGATGTTATTTTTTTTTGTGTTAATGGCATCAAGTAAAAAAATACCAAAGGTTTTAAAGTGAAAAAAAAAGAAGTGACAAGTGGTCGAGCACTGCAAATGTGGTGGCATCCTCCAGCATGAGATGGCCTTAAAGTGACACTCGTGTGAGAGACTGTTGATCCAGTCACTTTCTGAGCAAATGGTCCTTGGGATTCTCATGGCCACAGTCTGTCAATACTGGCTGTGTGTAATGTAGTGGTCTCAGCTGCCGGTGTGCTCGGGGAGTCCAACCCTGTGTCATGTCTCAGTGCAGGAGCTGATATTTCAACAAATGTGTCACCGGGGAGCAGCTCCTGGTGTGCACCTGCAGATGACCTGACAACACAACAACACATTTCGTGTTTTAGAGGAGCCATCATTTCAGGACAACAAGTGTGTGTGCGCTCACAGCGTGTGTGTGTGTGTGTTCTCGTGACAGTGGAGGCAGGGAGAGATGTGAGGTGTTTGTGTTTTACTAGACGTCAGTGAAAGGGTAAAGTGTCGTGATGGATGTTTGGCCTGGGAAAGGTGGGGGGGTGGGGGAGGGGGGGTTGGGGTGCGTCATCTGTATGTGTGATTGATGGGAGCTGATTGATGGCTCGCCTCTGGATGAAAAGCGTTCTGCTCAAGGTCATGGGTGAAAGGTCAAACGTGAGATACCTGTGGTTAAATGCTGCTTTATCATTTGTCAACACGTCTTTTTTGTCAGCGTGGGGGGGAGGGGGGGCTCATCCGATCGTGGGGGCTCTGTCTGCAGGTCTGTGTGGGTTGACCCCTGTAGGGAATAGGCTAAGTAGGCTAATTCTGCTCCTGCCAGCGCCTGCAGACAGGGTCGGCGGGGCATGATGGGAGGCAGAGATAAGCAGCAGGGTCGCACGCACAGAGGCAGCACGCTGCATGGCTGCACCGCATGCATGTAACAACTCTGACACACGCGGGTCGTAAACATAGGAGTGGGCCGCAGCCAGAGCTGGCGGAGCTGACGCCAGCTGTTTGACCAAGGTGACACGCAATGCAGGACATGCCCTGAATGGAGATGGCATCCTGTCAACACAAAGAAGACGAGATGAAGTGGGGCAATTACATGCACGCACAGATGAACTCCTTCAGGCTATAGCGCTGGTGCACGTTGGCCAGGCCCAGACACAGTGCAGCCTGTAACCCACTGTCTTTTGTTTGGCTCTTTTTGAGTTTGTTTATCATCTCCAAATCTGAGGCCTGCCAGGGGAGAGTGGTGGAATGCTGAGTGATGGATGTGCCTGGCTGTAGTAATACACATTCCCTTTCAGATAGGAAGTGCAACAGTGCTTAAAATCAATAGCAGTGTTCTCCCACTGACTGGCCGAACAGCACTACAGCTAATTCAGGCCGCACCTGTCAGAGCCGGGGAAATCTTTCCCTACCCAGGCTTTACACTTTAATTTACACCCACAGCCTCGCTGGCTTCCATTTCCATTAAAGGGAGAGCCTGGCATTATGGCTTTAATGAAGGCCGCGGCCAGGCTGTGATTTAAGATGGCCGTTACCCCGCACCTTCACTCCACAGGAGGGAACACTCTTAAAGGGACAATTAGGATTTTCCTCCCCTGCATCCTCTGATAATCCATACTGATTCCCTCCTCTTGCCTTTTTTTTTTTTTTTTTTTGTAAAGACGTGTCTGTGCTGCTTCAGCTGATGGGATGTGAGTGGGCCTGCGGGAGAGGAGCGAAGGCAGAAGGACCGTGCGGAAACACTGCGCTTCCAAATCTCGACAATAACATTTGATTTGGCCTCATCACTGGCGTTACATTGTGCTCCTGTCGAGAGCCGGCTTTTCGTTGTCCATCATAAATGACACAAGTGTCTCCTTGCGGGGCTTTTTCAGAGGTGTTTGTATGCTGACAGATGGAGGAACTATTGGCTAGAGGGTGTCACAGATTGGTCAGCCCAAAGAGCTAATGGACACCTGTGTGTCGTATAGAGATAGCTCATTATCCTGAGCGTACCCTAAATGGCCGACCATTTCATGAGTGAGGAAGTTGCACGGTGGTGTTTCTTTTCTCTGCTGTTTGTTTTATAGGACCAGTTAACAGCAGAGCATCACAAAGCAGAACGGCGAGAGAGAGAGAGAGAGAGAGAGAGAGAGAGAGAGAGTGCCTCTCCGCCCGTCATCCCGATCGCTCTGTATGTGTTTGTGTTTGTATGCATAATCTCCTGTCTTGCATATAATACAAAAACAAAGTCGACTTGTTACAGCTGTTGGGGAAAATAGTTGTGGGCTGTGTCAGCCGTTTGCTTCGACACCTACACACGTTTGGAAGGCTCAGGTTTACACATGCGCTCACACGACCACAGAACAGCACACACACACACACACACACACACACACAGACTCACATACAAACATTGTATATTGAAACTATCAAACAATAAGCACCCGTCCTTGGAGGGCCCCGCAATGACACTGAACCTAGCAGCTCCCACATCCCAGCGCAATAGCCTGTTCTCCTCCCACATCCACAACCACAGAAACACCACTCCAGCAGCAGCAGCACTCCAAAATGAAACCAAGTCCCCTCAGACAGCTTCCAAAGACAATGCTTTTATTAAAACCTACAGCAGCGGCACCACCCAGGAGGCACGTGCACACCAACAACAGCAGAGTAGAGCAGAACTGAGAGGCGGCCTGAAACCTACAAATGACTGTTTGTTTGCCATTGTGTTTGGTGTTTGCTACTGGAGGCAGAGAATCTGTGCAGATTCGTGTGCGACTGTGTTTGTGTGGGAGTGAAATAGATGGTGTGCATGCATGTGTTTGTATGGAAAACATACTCTTGTGAATGCACACAGTAGGTCTGTGAGCCTGGGAGCATGACGGTGCATTTAAAAACGGCATTATGGCCAAACATGTGCAGGAATTTATGAAAATATTCAGATGTGTGTGTCTGTGTCTGTGTCTGTGTGTGCGTGTGCGTGTGTGTGTAATTACCAGTGACACTGTGTGAATGTGTTTTGAATTACAGATAAAGTGCTTTTGAATAATGTGCATGTCTTTTTTAAAGGAGAGGTGGGGTGAATGTGTGAATAAGTCCTCCTTAGGCCTATGTGTAAAGTGTGTGCGTGTGTGTGTGTGTGCGTGTGTATGTGTGTGTGTGTGTGTGTGTGTGTGTGTGTGTAAGCAGGGCTGGGGGCTGATGTGTAGGATGTGCCGGAGAAGGGCGTCTGACAGTGTTTGGTCCTAATGCTTTGTGGCACTCGTTGGCTGGCAGAGTTTCAGAGGAGAGAGCAAAAGGACAGAAGCAGCAGGAAAGGGGGGGGAGAGACATAGAGAAAGGGGGAGTGTGTAAAAGGCAAAGCGAGAGAGAGCGGCACATGTTGAAACAAATTCATGAAATATGAACAGGTTTTAGATGAGAACATAATGCGATATACGGAGTCGGACATATGGCACTGAAACAAGGCAGATTTATGAAAACAGACAAAATGTCAAGTAAATGTGAGGAGATGTTTGGTGAGGTGAAATAGTCTGATGGCCTTCATCTCTTTTTATTTGCTTGTCCTTCTTCGCTACTGTTGTGTTTATCCCAACTTGTCATGAGTAAAAGTTTAGTATGCTGCGTAGTGACAGTTCACCCCAGGCTGCCCCATTCTGTTGGACCCTGGAGGACACACTGCTTCCAACCACTCAACAGCCCTGACAAGGACAGCCATGTCCACCCGGGGCCTTGCTGGCTGGGTGAAATAAAGCCCACCAGGGAAAGCAGAGAGGACGGGAGTGAGGTGAAGCCAAAGAGCACGAGCTAAGAGTGAATGAAAGACAGAAAATGAAAAATGGCCATCGGAGGAAGAGTGAATATGATGGAGTGAGAGCAGTTTGGAAAATGGAAACATGTCGATAAGAGAAGCGAACGGACGAGATGGAGATGGGAGGAATAGTGATGGATGGGGCGAGGAGGAGAAGAAGTGAGGGGGAGAGGATTTACACAAACAGACGGAGGAGCTGCAGAGAGATGGAATAGAGGGAGATTGGGCTGGCATAGGGCGAGGGAGGGGAAAAAAACAGAAAAAGGGAGTGGGTAAACAGCAGATAGAGATGGAGAAAGGTGAGAAATGGATTCAACTGACAGATAGAGAAAAGTCCTGTGGTCTTGGGGCATGGGAGGGAGAATGCAAACGGTCAATAGATTACAGCCAGCGCTGGGCCGAGTGCCTGGGCCTCAGACTCCTGGCCAACTTAATAGTGTCTCTTGTTTGTCTGTCCTCTAAAGTAATGCCCAAGCTGAGCCCAGGGAAGCATCCTGAGCCTGAGGCTAGTGGAAATGGACAGGGGACTAGATGTATGTTAGTTCTCATCCAGGCTGCTGTATATTACCCCGGCCAGCTTGCCCACCGGAGACTATTCAATAGAACATCGGACATCATCTAGCTTTATCGCCTTTATTCCCTCCGCACTCTCCGGGACTGCTCCTGAAGGCCAGTAAGACCAGGATCACGTCTTGGAATTAATCCTTTTTTATTATGTGTCCCTTTTTTTGTATGGTAATAGTCAGTGACGTGCAGGGCGCGTTTTGGCCACGGCAGCCGAGCACTGAGGTAGAAGTTTGTCCGAGATTGCCAGGTTGTCCGGGAGCATGGCGCCGACACGCGCAGCAGCCAGATAAACAAGCGGGCCGAGCCTCTCTCCGTATGCCAATATGGAGGAGGTGGTGGCGGAGGAGGCGGAGGAGGGGTGGGGAAAGGAGTGCAGCCAGTGGCTGGCCACAGGAGAGGGAGGATAAATAAATAGAGGAGGAAGTTGATGTCAAGCAGGTGTTCAAGGAGAAAGTGTCAGCCAAGCGGGCCGAGATGGGGAGAAGTGCTGCCTCTGCAGCCTGATAATAAAGACTTAATTCAATTAGCGCTTCTGCACCAGTGAGCAGCGTGCAGGCTGGCTGTCATGCAGCGGGCCATAGATGTGGCAGAGCGCGGCTTCAGCCACCGAGACACAGACACGGACACACTCACCACACACACACACACACACACACACACACACTGAAAAGTAGACCTAACATATTCTTCACACCTGCGTCGCTGAGCAGCCAGGAACATTAACGCTTGCCCACACATCTCTACTAAGCACACACTATGACACTTTTAACACAGGGACACACATGGCTTCATTTTTCTATTTTCAACCCCCCTCTGCTCTCCACCCCCTCTTGTACCTTCCTCTTCCACCTCGCCACTCGGCTCTGTCGGCGCTCAGCGGCCGTATGTTGGCCGATGCGGCGAGGACTGTTACCGTCAGGGTTATTTTCAACCTGTCACACCCCGCTGCCCAGTTGGGTGCTGTCCTGTGGGCATATGGTGAAGCGGATCCCAGATCCTCGGCCTTTAGAAAGCTCTTGGGGTCAAAAACAGCCTCCTGTCCCACGCATCTCCCCGTGTCGTGGCCTAGAATCTGCTCCGCCTCTCTTGCGCTTTGGGTGTGGTCCGAAAACGTATGCTTATGACATAGTCATGGAGTGACCTCAGCACCGGGGAGCGAAACGGCTCTGCAAAGCTCCCACACATACAGGAAGGTGGAGGATGGGGGTAGGGAAGACAGGAAGTGGCAGAGGATCAAGAGGAGGAGGAGGAGGAAGAAGAAGGACGGGACACATGGCTTCAGCGATACCTTTTGCTATTATGTAAAGAGAAGGAGAAAATAGGCCCTGGATGGCTGCCAGAAAGAGAGCTGGGTGAATCACCAGCAAAGAACAGGGCGTGCACACACACACACACACACACACACACACACACACACACTGTTGCACATTCTGTCCCATTTCTTCACGAGGCACAGGAAGTGCAGTGGATGATGAGTTGCCACGTGGCACCATTCAGTGTGTAAAAATGGCAAACGGCAGCACTGACCTATTGTACCTCCTCATCATTTAGTGATCAAGAAACAAAAGTGGACGACCAAACCCGACACAGGCCAGGACAAGGCTTAATACAGCCCTCCCTTTTATTTGCTTGACCTTTGCCCCTGACCCATCTTGCTGACATGCGCACTTTGTTACAGTCCCTCTTTTTAGGGTTTTTCCTGCTTTTTTTTTTTGATGTATTGTAGTTATATGAACCCACTCAGAAAGCTGAGGAGGACGGGGCTCACTCTGCATGAGAAACCCAGTATTTCTTCCCTCAGCCGGAAAGGTTAGCCTGTTGATTCTGATGAGACATCTTCATTACAGTGGATTTGTATTAGATATATACCCGTTCCTCCACACCTCTGCCCACAGGCGAGACCTTTACGACTTTAACTGCTTCATTAAAGATGGGAGAGAACTGAGTGTTGTATGCGGAGGATAGTCCCGTATTAATTTTACATCAGCGAATTAATCAATTCAAATATAAGTCAATTGATAAATTATTCAAATCCTTTTCTTTTTTTTTTGGTCGCATACAATTGAGAGTAGTGTGCAAAAGGAAAGGTGCGAACCAATTCAGATTGGATAATTAATATTCATAACTTTTTTAAAATGAAATAAGAAGAAAAAATAGCCATCAATTCAACGTGATTTTTTTTTTCAAACACTGATATAATTAAGAGTGTTGGAGGAAGACAATTCCCACGTCGGCAGAATTCCCCGCGGTTGAAAAGCAGGGGGGTTGATTTCTCCTGTCCTCCTTGTCTCCTTCAACTCAGTAATAGCTATTACAAACCAAATCTTACAGTCATTTTTATACCTCTGCTTGACTGATAGATCTCTGAGGGAAATAAATAAAAGAGAGGGTGATGAATCGTCCTTATCCACTTCATAAGCAAAGATAATTAACAAGCCAGTGCAAAATGGGTGTCCTCCACCTGCAACCCACTGCTGCCTTGCTGAAAAGCCTTTGTATTTGTTTGCTGTATTTTTCAGTTTTTCATCATTTGTCAGCGCAGTCCTTCATCTTTATTTTCATTTTTTTTTTCCTGTTTGCTAGAGGGTGTTGCTCGGGAGAGTTATGGAGACAGGTCGGCCAAGATTGAAAGTAGTCCTGCTCCTGACCCAAAGGACGGCACTGCTTGATACATTAACATGATAGCGATATGATTATGTTGGAATGGACATGAAGGGTTTCAATTATTTACAGGTGATGTGGCTGTTGAATTGGCAATGAAGTGGCTCGTAAATTATCCCCTCTGTCTAATCAAGCCTCCAGCGGAATAATGGAGCAAGTACTGCCAAGGAGTCTCTCTCTCTCTCTCTCTCTCTTTCTCTTTCTCTCTCTCTCTCCCCTTTCTTTCTCTCTGTCTCCAGTGTTTGGGTGGGCAGGTGGGGGGTTGGCTACTTTAACACCGGGATGATGACACTCTCCAAATGACATTGGTTGAAAGGCAAGAAATGTGCCAGCGAGCGCAGGTTTAGGACCTCCCCACTTCATCATTGCTCAGTGCTTTACTGCGCTTTATGTCACCAGACAATGATACAGTGACAGCCAAGCATCAAAATGTGCCGCACCAGCACCTAATGTGCACCTTGGTTTTGTGCCTGAAAGAGAGAGCGTCTGAGGCAGACGTATAGACACACTGAGACGAGAGAGGGAAGGAGTGACAGCAAACCGGATCAGAGAGAGGGTTGCTTTAAAGGCTGGTGTCGCTGCAACGCCGCCATTGGAACGGCACCGATCAGGAAAACGCTCCTGTCGCCGGCTCCTCTCTGGCATCGCCTCCTGAGGCCTGGCGCGTGGGAATCGGCTCAGCTGACTGATGCCCTCTTTGATTAGAGGAAGCCAAATGCCAAAGAGTTTTAATAGTCTGTTTTGATGTGTCTCCAGTGAGCGTGTTTGATTTCTCGCATATACTGAGGAGAGCGAGTGAAAAGTGTTACGAATGACAGGAAGACGGAGAGGGAAAGGGGAAGTGAGATAAAAGGGAAATGCAATAGAGAGAGAGTACCGCCTACCGTTCTTCTGGCAGAGAATCGTTTTTGGGGGACGACTGGGTGATCTGTTCTCAGCCAGAGCCTCAGCTTCCTTCTTCTGCTCTCTCTCCCTTAAGAAGTGGATGACTGAGGTGACTTCACCCACAATTAGGGCAGGAGAGGATTAGTTCTGAGTGGGGAGGTGGTTGGGGGCTCCTTATTGTTTGCTCGCTGTTCCCCGCCATACGTTGTGGCAGTGGCTATGTCGGTTTTCTTTTTTTTCAATCTCGGCGTTTCTAAAGAGCAGGAAACGTCACAATCAACAAACTGATGTTCGATAAGAGAGGAGGACAGAATAAAGATGCCTCTGTGTGTGTGTGTGTGTGTGTGTGTGTGTGTTTCCAGTTTTGTGCAATACCGAATTCCAACTGTCACCACGTAGCACGTCCTGGGAGCCTGTTTACCCTCTGATCCCAGCTCCCCGGCTATTCCCAAAATGTCTGTTCATCGCTCATCTTAGCATCTCTTCCAACTGCATTTCATTTTCTTACGGGCAAACACATGGGAGGCCACGCACTGGGGTTATTATGAGTCTGAAGCATTTAACAGCTTTCGGCCATCCTGACATGAGGATATGCATGGGTCCACTGGAGGGAGGAGGCACCACGCTCCACTTTCTAGAGGCAATTCCCAAATGTGTGCGCTTGTGTGTTTACTATGTGTGAGGTTTTATTCTGCATTATGCAAACACACCTACATAGGTAGATACAGGATATATACTGTGTTCACAGAGCCTTGTATTATGCCTGTAGCACTCCCCGCTGTGGCTTGTGGCAGACTGTATTAGCTCACTGCTTCACAACAGTCATACTCTGTATCATGGCATCAGAGGCTGACTCTTTAGAGCTCTCTCCCTCAGGTCACACATGGAATTTAAGAGCTTTTCTGAGGCAAAGAGGTGTGACTCGCCCTGAGACTCCCCTCTCGCTCCATCTCTGCATCTGTGTCTCTCCTCTCTCGCTCTCTCTCTCTCAGTTATTTCCCCTGCTTTTCTGCTCCACTCAAGAGTCATGGGGCGCACACTCAGCGGTAAACCAATTTCATTTAGTATGTTTTCACTTTTTTATCCAATCACGGCGTGCTCAGAGGTTTCAAAAGCCACATGGCGCTTTTATTGGGGCCTAATTAAAGATCTCTGATTTGATCCATGTAATTTAATAGAGATCAGTCATGGGTGTGAGGCTCTGGCTTTGCGCTTGTGGAAAGGCATTGTCGCATTGGGACCCCTGCTTTCAACTGCAGAGGGTCAGGGTGCAAGTGCTCTCTCTGCATTAGTGCTCGTATGAATGTATGGTGTCCATACTCCACCTGTTGGGCAAGAAGGGTACAAAGGCTGAAGATGTGTGTCTGCATCAAAGAATAATTGTTGCTGGCTCTGTCACTGCAGTCCACCTTAAAGACGGACTGATTTTACCCGAGTCGCAGATTGTGATCTTGAGGGAGGGTTGAAGTGCAGTTTGAGCGTTTTCCGAGTCTCACGGTGAAAGACAGAGGGGGAAGGAGTGCGTTGCACCGTTCTGTCATCACAATCCCCTCGCCAGTCAGCGCTGTGACATGGTGTTGAGTGGAGAGAAAGCAGAAGAGGTGAAAACGGCCCGGTTTGGCTGGGGTGAAGAATGGCGTGCGGGGAGTCGTCGAGACAGGAGGGGATATCAGACAGACCAGACAGAGAGAAGGGAAGGAGACAGGCAGAGAGAGGGAAGGAGACAGGCAGCGGAGTCTGGGCCAGAGGGAGGCTTGTCGAGGGCATGGCTGGATGGGCGCCTTATCTCCACAGCACATCTCGTTGCTGTGGAGTTCAGCTTCTGGACGCTAACAGCATTGACAGTTGACAGAGAGCAGGACCACTTCCTGTCCCCTCACAACATCGCTCACTCTTGCCTCACTCGGTCGACGTCCCTCTCTGTTTCTACACTTTCCGCCTCTTCACTCTGTTGTGACACAAGCAAATAGCTGCTAGTCAAGCAACGCAAACGGTGCTGCTCTGAGTATCTGCGAGGAGTCAAGCTGTTTCACGAATCCCTGTCTGGTACTCATAACGTTCATCCTCTTCCTGTCCACTTCTGCTAATGCTAAACTGCTACACCGTAGTAGCGTCACAAAATTATGGGATCTCTTGACTCGTATATCAGGTTTGTTTTTTTGTTTTTTTCTGGCTCGTCTGTAGCAGTTGAGGACAAATATGATGACTAATGTCTCCTATGTGTAGGACTTGAGCTCATCTCTCTACTGCTCATTATGCCTGAGCCCCGCGACAGTTTGGAGGGCGTCTGAGGCATTGCCACGTCGCCCATATGCTTTCTACGACTCTTATCTGTCAGAATGTCAGGACGTGGTGGGGGTGCGCTCTTCTGCACCAACAGAGGGGTGGCGTGGAGCGCGGCGCTACGGGTGGGCCTCATTACTGACACACCCAGCGAAAGAGACTCGGGGACGGGCAAACAGGCATACTGAGCGCTGTGTTTAGAACCAGAGGGTGACTCATTTAAAACCCAACCAACCACCCCTCCCTCTTTGTAGCTCCATTATCACAGCAGAAAATGTGACAGAGGATTTTTCGAGGTAAATGCTTTAGCAAATTAACAAAGTAATTAAGGCAAACAAATTGATTCCCTTAACATTTTTAATTGAACTTTTGCCTCCATCTGTCTCCATCTGGCCAGTCCTCTCTCACCAACAACCCAACACCACCTCTCTCTCTGGATTGCCATTAGGGAACCTACACTGTGGCCCACATTCTCCTATAGAGCAACTGGAGTCAGGAATGAGGACATATCATGCAATGCTTGTTCACTGGGTAACAACTAATTCAGATGTCTGTGGTAGAATGTTATGAATTTGTGTTTGCACAAGTCTAAGCACCTGAAATGTTTCTGTTTAGGCTGTACATAAATCATTTGGCTCTTGGCAAGGTCCGCAGAGCACAGTGATCTCAATTGTGCCCGGTAATTCACAAAAGAAAGTTCCCTGACAATTCAGAGCCCCCGGTGCACAGTGATCCATTAAATTTTTATTGGAAGCCACTTTCGAATGGTCAAGGCAAAAATCATTCATTTGTCCCTGACAATCTGTAATCTATACTTTCTAAATCAGGGTGCATTAGTGATCAGGTCGCGCCTCACTCAGGTGGTTCGCATGCTCACTGGAGGGGGCCTCCATTAGGAAGCTGAGGGAAACTTTAAAGGAGATTTACTTCATCACTTTTTCAAGGAAGACATTGTTCTAAAAGTTATCTCGACTGCAGGAAATTCGTCTTGGTCGACTAATGACTATCAAAGCAGCTCATCTAAATATCCACTTTATTTTCAGACTGTTTGGCTGTGCCTTTCTGTAAAAATTGCTCCAGCCTTTGAATGGGTTCATTCTCAATACGTAGTCATGGAGAAAATCTCTCTTTAAAATGAATAAAATGATGTATTCCACATAGACAAGATACTTGGATGGTCACAAATTTCTCAATATTAATAAATTTTGCATCCAGCAGCAGCGTTCCATTATAATAATAGCATCCTTATGGGCAATGAGTATATCTATATCTAAAATATTCATGATGTTTAACATTATCACATAGTCATGCAGGGTAAAGAGGTATAAATCCTAATATTTTGTGCCATTTAGGAAAAGAAATACAAAGGCTGACACAAAGTAACCACTCATCTGTATTATCATATCCCTGCAAGAGCTTTGTGTTACAATAGTGTGACCTATCTTCGTGTTTAACAATACACTTGTTACAAACTTCCCAACTATTATCAGACTGCATACTGAATACTGTAATTTAGCGTGCACTCTGTTCTTCCAGAGGTGACCACATGTTCAGAATGGGTCATGTCAGGATCGAGGGGGTACGGCGCGTTGCAGTGACGCGCAACACTATCCCATGTCTCCTAATTAAATCTCCCAGTCCCATGTAGTGTGGAAGTTAGCGGTTCAGCAGATGTAGCGCCATGTTAAACTTTATGTTGCTTGAAAATGGCTTCTGCTTCAAGTGCATTTTCAGACAGAGACGGTTTGACTGTAAAATGATGTGTTTTATGGCACCGTTATCAGGGCGATATTCCTTAAAGATGCAGCACTGCACACTGTGGCTTTCTCCGTCTGCAAATTGATATGAACAGATCAACAGAACTATGCCCTTCTGGACGTCCTTGGCATCATACTTGGCCCAGAAATTGATTTCTCTCCATATCTCCTATGCCAAAAAACTCTAATTCAGAGACTTTATACTCCCACTGCTGACACATTGTCTTCAGGTTTGGAGAGGATGTGCTATTGGAATGTCATTCATTTCCTCCTATTTTTCCCTACACTATTAAAGTAACCTAACAGTATTGCGGCATATCGTGTGGCAGCATGTGTCAGTTTTGTGTGTGCGTGTGTGTGTGTGTGTGTGTGTGCTGTATTTACAGGTAGAGTACATGTATGCCTAAGAGCTCTCTCTGTTTATGAATTGCCGGAAGCAGAGAGGGTTTTGATTTAATGGCTATTGTGCTTGACTTTGTGTGTGTTCCACTGTAGCGGTGTGTCCTTTCCTTGTCTGCTGTAGACTCTCTCACTCAAGCTAACTATTATCTCACACATACTCATACCTACACACACAAACTCAGGGACACACATACGCACACACACACACACATATCATGGCATTGGCTATGCTCCATTAGGTTGACTGTGTCTCACACAGGAGGCTGACGTCATTCCTTGGCTTGGGAATATAGGACGAATTGTGCGTGTGTGTGTGTGTCTCTGTTTGTGTGTCTCCAGTTCCTGTTTTATTTTTCGATGTCCTTCTTGTCTCTCCCAGTGGACCCCCACCCCCATCTTCCCTTCTGTATTTGTGGCCTGTTGGTTTTTATTGATCAGCCTGTGAGAGCTTGAATGTCTGAAGAGGAGGAGAACACAGAGAGTATGATGGGGTGGTGGCATTTGTGTGCCCATGTGTTTATCACTGTGTGTGTGTGTCCGAATTTGTGGGTTGATCGGTGATAAGTGGTGATAAGTATTTGGCTTCAAGTCCCTCTGAGATATGAACTTTACTTCCTGCATTCACTGGTCTCGTAGTGATTCTCTGATGTTGTTGCTGTGGAGAATTGTGTGTGCAAGGTGTCTCTGTGTGGTGCACCTTTTTAAAGAAGCCTTTATTGAAAGTGTATAGCCAACACATACCATGCAAAGACCTGTTTTGTAAAGTTTCCAGTCAACTGTAACAGAGATGCATAGTGCATAAGGAGGAGAAACCAATGAAACTGCAGATGAAATATCTCAGATATCTTTGGAATCACAGATTACAGTTGAATTTGTGCACTTTTGCTGTGTGTGGCTTTTAAAGGTTGAGAAACGTTTTTATGTGCATGCTCAGGGAGATGTGATTGGTGGTTGCTCCCACAGAGACAGACCACTCCTGTTCAAACTCTCCCTCAAGGCCACACCATCGTCAGCTCAGCTTCTTGTAACATGACACAATAGGCCCACAATGTTCGTTCTATCAGCATAGTTGGATGAGTTGTTGTGAAAAGTTGGAATTTATCCCATTGTTTTGATGGTCTCTGCGAAAATCTGGCTAAACTCCTAGACCCTCAGGATATTTTTTCTTTTACATGGAAAGTTTAAAAAGTAGGAAACTGGAAGTTGTGTTGTTCGGGTGATGGCTCAATAGTACGAAAAAAAAATAAAAATGAAATGTGTATGAAGAATTCCTTATTTGCCAGTTCCGCACATTCTATTCTATTCTATTCTATTCTATTCTATAGCAGTAGTATCGACCTACAACCAACGGAAGCAATGAAACCCCATTTTAGGACAGATAGAAAGCCGTCTGAATGAGAGGGGGAGCCAGCCAACGTTGCAGATGCAACTAAAAACCAGCGTGCTGATTGGTGATTGGTCACATTAAAGTGATATTGCTACTTAGATACAAGCGCTGTAGACGTGGAACGTTTTGTCTGCCATTGTTTCACCCCACCGAGGGCAAGGTCAATGCTAATCGACGCTGACATCATTCGTTTGCGTGATCATATGGACCTTCCATCTTAACGACACCAGTGGAAAATGCCATCTCATACTTTGTTTCGGAATATCCCATCAATGTACAAATAGCATCCTCAGTAGTGATTAAGAAAGCCTTGACACATGGCTAATGTTGTTATCATGCTGTTCAAACCACCGGGTGACCATTTGTGTCTTGTTGATGGGGACATTGACATCCTGGAAGGCACTGTTCCCATCAAGAATGTGATGCATTATGGGATAAAAACAATTCCTGAAAATTAATATATTATCAGCATATAGTTTGCCCGGCTGGCGGAGGGATCCTGCGAGAAAGTTTCGCTCCGTCATTGCGAACCTAATGTTTTGATTATGCCTGGTGACATTGGTCTGACTCAGCCGCCACATTTGTTCCAAGTGACACAGAAACCACAGCTCTTGTTTTTCTAGTTTGGAAAGGAGGTCACATTTTCCTTTCTCGCTCCTTCCTACTTTAAGCTCTAACAAATGGTGAATGAGGCACAAAACAATGAGTCCTTTGAAGAACAAAGTGAGCCTGTCACATACACCTGGCTGGAGATGAATCCTATCGGCGAGATTGCATGCTTTCAAGACAGGGGAGGGAAAAGCATCCCTTACAACAAAATGATATAAATTACCACTGTTATGGTTTATACGGTTCAATTCAATGTGCTTGTAATGATAAATTATTTTGGTTATGAATCTAAAGTGGACCTGAGTGCAGTTGGAGCAGCAGGACTGTTAGAACAATTGCAGCTGTCTCCCAGGGCTGTGGCCATTAGTCAATAAATTAGAAAGTAATTAGTTTCTGCTTCTGTGGCTCTATTTGAAGCGCTTCACACAGGTGTAATGAAAATTTATTGGAGCTGTTGATCCGAAGGAGAAAAGAAAGTACAGGATTTGCAGTGTGAAAATGTTATGCAGAATTTCCATCTGCCACTCTGTGTTTTTGCTTCCAGCGACAGGCAGAGTTAGCAGTGATGACCAGGGTAGTAAGGTTCTGGCTTGGATTTTTTCCCCCCCTCTTTTGTTTGCATTGTCGCCGCTCCTAAATCAAAAGCGGGAGCGAGTCTGACTGCAGACGTAAGGTTTACCTAAACGAACAGCTTTATATTCTTCTGTCATGCTACTGTGTGCGGGTCAAAGCAGTCACACAAAACTTTTTTTTTTGTTGGCAGACAACAAAAAGCTATTTGTTTTGTCTGGGAGAATGTAAGGTGGTACTGGATCCAGGGAGGGAAGAAATTGGAAAACGCTTGCACGACCGTGATGTCGACGAACAGCGTGAAAGACGGACAGATGGAGGGAGTGGCCGTCGCGGCATATGGGTAAAAAGAAAAATTAGGAGGTGAGAGAGAGAGAGCTGATGAAAGCGAGATGACGAACAGAGCGCGGGCGTTAAGTTGCTTGAGCGGAGTCAGAGTGAGCGAAAGAAAGAAAGAAAGGACTGTAAGTGGAACAGAGACCGGATAGATGGACAGACGAGGACAATGAGGCGGATCAGTCTCAGCCCAGGCTACGGCCAATTAGAGTAAAATTAGCTGGACCTTGGCAAAGGCTAGGGCGCACAGTAGGGCATGAAGAGAGGGAGCGAGGGGTGGGGGAGGGGCAATGTGGGAGAATATCCTGGTGATTAAAACCAAATGATTAGTGGTGTGCAAGGCAGAGGGTTAGAGATCTCGGGTCATCTGAGCCTGGAGGGAGAGAGAAGGTCTAATAGTAATGAGACCAACCGTCCCTCTCCTCATCATCACCCTCCTCCTCTCTCACACGCTCACCATCCTGCGCCGTCCTCTTCTTTAAGACTCAGCTCTTCCTGTCTCTCAGTGTGTCTCCTCCCGTCTGTCTCTCATGTCTTCCTGCGGTTAACCTTTTTTTTGTGTTAAGATTTCTCGAGTAGTTTGTTTATCTTTTTTTAATCATTGTAAAAATCTGTGATAATAGATGGATTGAGCCGTGACAAAAACCCAACAATGCTGGCATCTGTTGCCACACGCTCTGACTCAGTTGTCTTCCTAAAGGGTTTTGTCAAAGTGCTCACTCTTGCGTAACACGGCAATCATCTGTGATGTAAACTAGGATTTCCCCCATGTAATGACACCTTGGATGGTAAAGAATATTATTTTCCACGCTGGAGTCTCTCACAGTAGAGTAGGGCAGTTGAGAATGGAATATGTGGCACTTCACAACAATCAGACCTGACGTTCTCTGCATGGCCGAGCTTAAGGATCTACAGTACCTAGAAGACTGGAATAAAGACTTATCCAAGAGGAACCTCTTCTACAATGCTCTCTTCATTTTATTGTGAATAAAAGAATTCAAGTTTAGATTGGAATCGATGTAAACAAACCTCAAAAAATGTTTGTGTGATTTTATTATTTTGGTGCATGCTAAAAGGGGAAAGGGGCTAAATCCTTATCGGAGCCACTGTAAGTCCAGGGAGGATCCATCATGACTGAACTCTTCACAGTTCAGAAACGCTCTGCTCGAAAGGACCTTTCGCCCACCTAGAGGAGCGGCAGAGCAGTTAATCACCTCCTTCTTGTGACGTCCGCCACCAGAGATATCATTGTGTCGTTTTCCAGGGAGGCAGCCAGGGTAACGCCACTGTGCTGCGAATCAACAGGCAGCCATGCAGAACATGCAGAGCTCCGATAGCCTAAAAGGAGAGGAGAGGAATCCAGCTCCTAGATGATACTCAAAGCCCCAGCTTCCCTTAATTACCAAACCTTTGCAAGCTCATCGAAATTAGATTTGCCTTTCTGTGGGAACACTATTCTCTGGCAAGTCGATAGTTTTCTTGCAAGGCGCTTACTGGAGAAGCAAAGTCCTGATGTTTATCATGTGTCATCTGTCTCTTTATTGCCCCCTCCCCTCATATCTCCTTCTTTAACACTTTACCCATCGCCCTGCCGTAGTGTCAATTTATTTTGCCACTCTTCTTCTGCAGAGAGGTAGAGGACTGCACGCCCTCCAGTCCTGGAGGACTGGACTGTTGGAGATCAGAAGATATGTCAGAAATCGGGTGGGTCTTTTCCACACAGACCCGGTTCAGTTATGTGCTTGAAGCCCACAGAGGAAGAACAAACACAGCCCGAGGTCCAGGCCATAGGTCTGTGTCCATAGGAGACAGCAGCGTCTCTCATTGCAGTCAGACAGACAGAGAGAGAGACAGACTCGAACGCAGAGATCTACCCACCGGGTGGATCGGTTGGCGAGATAATGTAATTCTGTGTAATTCTCCACTCTACAATGGCAAGAGACACAGGCAGCTGCATGCACAGGGGGAGAGAGGCAGACGAACGAGGGAGGGCGAGAGAGAGAAAGTGACAAATAGACAGCGTACTATATGTGACCATTGTTTGAGCTGCCAAATTGCACCGTTGTTGGTCAGCGATTATCTGTGCTACAGAATGCGCATGATGAGTTTTCAGTTTGAAAACAAAAACAAAGGGAGCAAATGAAGTCCTTCCCTGCTGGCTACCTGTGATGACTTGGCCAAGCCAGGCGACTTATAGCACAGTCTGACACAGAAGGCCCGGGGGCCTGTATCACTTTGAAAACAGGAAAACGGAGAAACAGCGTGAAAGAGTCCCCTATGTATTGTACTGTATTACAGTGCCCCAGAATGGCCTTGGGTCAGATGTGAGCAGTAGCGGTTTAAGCAGGCTGTAGGGACAATGGACAGGAGGCCTGGTCAAGTGGACGACAGCAGGGGTCACAGGGTCCCCTGGGACGGAGGTATCCCAAAGAGGTGGGCAGATGGGGGCTGGA
This sequence comes from Trinectes maculatus, assembly GCA_016785345.1. Taxonomy (NCBI): domain Eukaryota; kingdom Metazoa; phylum Chordata; class Actinopteri; order Pleuronectiformes; family Achiridae; genus Trinectes; species Trinectes maculatus. Next base: position 249,057 of record JAFBJQ010000210.1, on the reverse strand, counting down.
AGGAGAGTGTTCTCAGACAGGTGGATGGCTGTCACCCTGGTTTCACCACCGCCAGCAAGCAGGTGGCCTCTACCTCCTCCTCTCCCGCGAAAGGGTCACCTTCACATGGCACTGCTTCCCCTCGGTCCCATCCATATATACTGTATATACACAGCCATGCACATACTCTGACACACACACACACACCATTGGTTCTCATGCCGTGCGACTCTCCGTCAACCCCAGCACCTGGGGACCGTGCACGCAAACAGTCGCTCTCAAGGTTGAGCCCAGGTGTTTCATTTCCATTAAAGGCTCTCATCACACTCACAGCCTCCTCCCTCCGACTCTGGTCATAACACAGACGGAACAGTCATTAAATTTCAGATTACCTTTTCTTTGCCTTTGTAGACGTCGAGATGCACAGGGTCTATCTTCGTTGTCGCTCTGTGAAATAATTATCTCTCGGCTCTCTGCCCTCGACATCTTCAAAAGAGGATGTTCCATTGATGATTTTTGCCCTACATCATAGCTTTGCTCTTGCCGCGACTCCAAAACCCAATATACTGTAATTAAACTAACAGAGTGACATCAATAAAGACAGAAGTGCTCTGTAATTACAGTCTGTGCGAGGACATCATAAGCAGGCGGTGTCATCACCCTAACGAAGGAAGTAAATCAATGGCAGACAGACAAAGCTCGACTTTACAATCGCCTTCTCCTCTGACACACAAAGCCGACCGTAAACACAACAATAAGGCGAGAGTTTAATGGCAATCTTAAAGTTGCAGGGGCCACTAGCTTGTCTTTACTGCTCCTGCCCAGCAATACAATGGGTGCCTTGACACTTTGACTACTTCCTCGCTCTCCTTCATTAGCTGTGCTTCTCTCTGGTTCTCCCCTCCGTCTGCCTTTTCCCTTCTCCTTCCTTTGTATATGGGCTCGCCGTCCTCTGGAGACACATGAGTGGCAGGCCTCCTCCTCTTAATAACTGTGTATTCCAATTCTGACACGCTTGCACAAACACATATACACCCCCATACACACACACACACACACACACACGCTTAAAAAAAATAATATGTTGCAGGATTCAAGATTGGCATTCCCATGTTGCCTCTTCCTGCCGAGCGCCATGTGGACAGTGAGGCTAAATGTCAAGGAAAGATATTTAATTCCATGTGCACACACACACGCACACACACACACATGCATACAGCTGCACTCAGAAACCCGACACAGACGAGACACCCCACACTGACTCACACATTGTGTGGAGTGTGAGGCTAAATGTCAAGGGATGATGTAAATTCGCATGATTGCTTCTAGAAGTAGTTCATCACAATGCCAGTGTTGGACAGATCAGTGTCTCATTGTCCTCCAAGAGTTGTACAGAGCAGGACAGTGTGGACCCTGTGCAATATGCGGAGCAGACCGTGTGTGTGTGTGTGTGTGTGTGTGTGTGTGTGTGTGTGTGTGTGTGTGTGTAGGAGTACCTGAGATTAGCATAGCTTATATCCAAGCCTGTCACATGCAGAAATAAGGTGGTATATAAACCAGACTCAGAGACTGGGATCATAAATAGGGACGTGTGCCACCTTATACTTTTGTATAACATCCTTCTCCCATTCGTTATGGTCTCGCGATGACAGCAGTGCATCTTCCTCAGCTCCTTCTCCCTCCTTCCATCATTTTTTAAAAAAAAACAAACCCTGCTGCAATTTGACATTTGAAAGAAATATGAGTAACTGATGAGTAGTAAAGTTGTGTATACTACTAACTATATGCACCATGTAGATCAATAAAACATAGATTTTATTCTTGATGGCGTCTCGCGCTAGACGTAAAGTCTTTTCTATCCTGTGGTTGTTGCGTACTTGCTGACGTGACTGATGAGCAGACATACCTGTGTGTCAGATATGGAGGAAATAGTCAGGCGGGCTGGTGTGACAGGGCCGCGTGGGCCTGGAGTTTGGAAATGCCGCTGCAGGAAGTGTGTAAAAGTGATGCTCTGAGGATAAACATTTTATGGTTTTGGAATAGGAGGGTTACAGCTCTTTCCTTTTCCGGAGTTTCTCCGGAGCTAGATGCTGGCTGCATCTATGCTTAATCCACCCAAAGCTCTGTGGGATTTATTACGTCATGCCCGCCATCGCAGCAGCCGCGCTGACGTGCGGCAAAGACGGCAATGGAGGGAGAGGAAGAAAGGTAGGAGCGCGTGCCTGTGTGTGGAACATTTATGGACGCGAGTGCTGATGTGATTTAATGTGTGGGAGCTGCATGGGCCACTGAACCTGGAAAATGAGAAGGCAGAGGTGGCCATGATTAGAGGTGTGCCTTACTGACTTTATGAGCGTATATTCAGATGTGTGTACACGGGAATGTAGATGCCTCCTGAAGTCTACAGATGGACGGGAGTCCATATATACAAGCGCCGTCTGTCATCGTCATCACCTGGGTAATACCCTATCAGACGCAGGCTTGACTTATCCTTTTCTCAGTCACGCCGAGCGTATTTCGATGTGTGTGTGAGGTCGCGGCCCCGTCTGATGCGTCAGAGACAGAGCGAGATGAACCCAGACACGTGCCAGGGGCCAAGGTCAAGGATCATTATATACAAACACACCCAGGGAAATAGAGTGTAAGAGAGCGTCGGGGCCTCTGGGACAACCCTCACCCATAACAACATATAACCTCCACCCTCGTCTTCTCATCTCACTCACTATCCCCATATATTTTATCTTCTCCTGTCGACTCCAGTTGTCTGCTGCGAGCAGCTTATTCTAACTCAGAGCAACATCATCAAACCACATCAGAAATATTAAAATGTTACTTTATAGTGTGTATAAAAAGGAAAAAGAGATATTTTGGATTAATATATACATGGGGTCCTCGTGTTACGACGGAGATCCGTTCCTGAGAATGTGTCGTAACCGAATTTCGACGTTAGTCGGAACATACATTCATGTGTACGTAATCCTATGTAAATAATAAGTTGTGCCAATAGATGTCGCTATAACACCACCCTACAATAAGAGTTTTGTCACCGTAGGGGTTGATATCGCGAGTGTAATGAGAATTTCCTTTAGATTTCTGATATCTACCGTGTAGACCCTGTGTTGTGAATAAACCTTCGGGATCGTGGCCGCCAGCCGTCCATTTCACATAAGTAAACACAAGGCAGAGTAGCCTAGCTGTGCTGTGGAGGTGATGGAGAGCCGGCAGGCGCGCTGAGAGACAGAGAGAGCGCTCACCAACTAGTTCCCGTGCGAAGTCTGTTCATATTTACGGGGCAAACTGCTTAAGCCGAAACAAGGAAGTTCACGGGAGATGTGTCGTAACCACGAAAACAATGTATCTCGCGACCGTCGTAACACGAGGATCCCCTGTAATTGAAACAACATGATTTTAGTTTTGTATTTATATCTTCTTTGTTTTAAGATCTGAACAGGAGAAGCTGTTCCAGCCAGATCTCCCTCTATACATCTGTGAGCGGTGACATATGGTCACGCTCAGGCACGGGTGGCGACCCAGCTTCATGTTCAGCTGGATTTACTATAGTGGTGCACTTACAGGAACATTGTGTGTGTTGGGCCATGCGTGGATGGGCACTCCTTCATCACGTACCATAATAACTACAACATATATGTCTCGCAATTTAGTTTTACAGCCCGCTGTCAGCATATTAACTGGAGAGTGTATGTCGCATCAGTGGAAGCAGCATGGTTTAATTTTAATTGTCAACAAGCAAACAGAGCAGGTTATTATGCTTCTCTTCGGTCTTTTTTTTTTCTTCACTTTGTTTAACCAGGAAATTGGGGACTCACTGAGTATGAGTGATTTTTTTTTGATTTTTTTAAATGAATTCCTTGCTTCCTGTTTTGATGGTCGCACACCTCCACAGCTGGAAGGCTCCCAACACCACCACACTGGGATCTTTTGGCCAGCTGAGCAGCTTTCATCTGGTTTGTAGAAAAGTTGGATCACAGCTGATTGCCCTGCACGCCGCTCCGCTGCAGCGGTACAAAGGCTGGTCAAAGCTGAGTCTAATGATCAATAAATTAAACTGCATTTATGATAATACTTCCAGCACATATTTCTTTTAATAGCCAGCAACAGAACCAGAAGCAAACAGCGTGTGTTTTCATTTGATTTGGCTGTTTGGGGAAAGAAATCCCATCATGCAGGCGAAAACCTTTTTGCCTTTTGTGTTGTTGTTTTTTTTTTTCAAGCAAACAGATTCATTATGTTTCTTCCTTTTGTTCAACACACTCCCGTCCCTTTTTCTTTTCTTTCCGTGATGAAGACTAACACGCAACGCTTTCTGTACATTAATGCTCTGGACACTTTACATCCTGGCGTGGATTGTATTTACGGAGGAGAATCGCAGTGTGTCGGTGTTGGTCTGAAATCCTAATAACACACACAGGGATCAGAGAAGAAAGCCGGCACTGTTCCGCAAACGTCATCCAATCGAAGAGTTACTGTGGCGCTGGCTTCATCTCCGGTGTGTTTGCTGTTGCCTCAAGACATGTGAGCTTTGTAATGCAAGTAATGCTTGAAATTAGATTTGATCTGCATGGCTACCGCCACTTGACCACGGCTGACGTTCGTCCCTTTTCACCCTCGCTCTCTATCTGTGCCTGAGCTGCCGCCAAGCCCTGGGCTCCAATTAATCCCATGATGCCTGGCGGTGGTTGGTATGGTGACCAGACAGGGCACAGAGAGAGCTGTGATTCCCAGGTGAAAGGTGGGATAGACTTTCTGATTTGCTCCAGCACACAGAGAGCGAGCAACAGCTCAATTTCAACCCCTCACCGGGTCTGGCCTCATGGCTAAAACAGGAGCGAGGGATGGGAGCAGGAAGTGGAAGGATGGCTTCTTCTTTTATTTCTGTCTTTCTCACTTCCTTTATCATCACCCCCTCTTTCCAGCCCCCTCTATCCGAGCGCTGACGTTTTGTTTTTGGGACAGAAATGACTCTGGAATGTGTTTTATAGCTCGGTCAGCTTGTGAAGCTGCTCCTTTAACTCTTCTAACTCTTAACTTCTGTCGGGCTGTTAAAAAAGATTGTCGTTTTTTTGACCACTAGAAGTTTTTTTTTATTTTCGGTTGCTCCTGCTTCTGTTTTTTTTGTTTGTTTTGTTTTCACCCTTTTCTGTGGACAAGGCAGAATTTGTGAATTAATCATAAGTGGGTCAATAGCTGGCCTTAGCTGTGCTTCGTCACGGGGGGGATCAATAGGGGGAGGTCAGAGGCTCTGTGGTGGCTGTGCTCTGGAGGAGAAACAAGGTGTGCCGCGTCCAGGTGATCCATAAGCTCGCTCCGCTATGAGTCATGATGGAGACGAATGCCTGCCCTTGCCCCGTCCTGTCTCTGTCCTGGTGTCCAGAGGGTGTTTCTTTTTGCCATTACTTTCAGGTGGACACATTTTTGTTTAAATGTGAGTGTAGTATTGCAAATATGTGTGTTCATGCTGATAAACAATGAAGCAGTTCATACTCTTACAGTTTGAAACTGCAGGAGGAACAGGTCAAAGTTTTGCAGTTGCAGTTTTTATTCTGACTTGTCTGTGCTTTTAATTTTCATACAGTGTTTTACACTGTCAATGCCAAAGTCTCCCTGTTATTAGGTGAATATTACATGAATAAAAAGCCAGTAAAAAAAAAAAATCAAAAAAACTCTCATCCATCTCAGTCAGCATCATGGTCTCGAAAATACCAGAGCACATTAACAGGAATGTTCCTGCTTCTTGTTCCTATAGAAAACAAACTCACAGTTACTAAAAACTGTCCCTCTCTTACTGCAGTCTAGTTCAACTTCAATTTAATTGCATTAGTATATTCTTACCATAGGAGAATGTAATCTGCTAAAACAGCATTTCAACCCCCAAGACATAAAATAAGGCCGTAATGCAATTCCCTGCTGCCCATGCATTATTGAAAAACGCATCTTCTTTACAAAGTGTCATAATAAGGCAGTGCTACAGGACTTAAGTCAACACATGCACAGTGCACACAGCATGTAGTCGTCAGCAGGACGCAGGCTATTGAGAGGCTTTATTCTGATAGCACCTTTATTTACAACGCACCGAGACGCACTAGGGATGATTTGTGAAGATTAGGGGAAGAGGATGCGAGGCATGAATCATTGTCCCTGTAGTTCTAGTCTCATGTAAACATATGCACACTGACTAAAGGCTGAAAACAGCCTTCACCACAGATATGATATAAAGGTCTTTTTCATATGGATAAAAAAAAAAGAGTCTTGACAGCCAAAACCTTGCAAGCGCTGAAATTCAAATTCCATGTCACCTAAGCTGTACATCAAAGCTGAACATTAGCCTGTAGTGCGATGTGCGTATGTGTTGACACAGGGATTGGAGCAGTAGAACCAGTGTATAACATGGCTATTTGTCAATAATGGCCCAGCCTCATCCAGTGGCCGCAGCTGAGAGCTTTAAGTCTGAGCAGCGATGGCAGCCTCCCTGAAATGTGCATGAAACCAGCTTAGCGCTATCAGTGCAGCATCACCGCCAGTCACCAGCCTCCCTCTCATTCTGCCAGGCTGCCGCCGACCAGATAAGAGCAACACCACCCTCCTCCCCTGCTGCTCCCATCCGCCTTATGTTGTCCCCCAACAATCCACCCAGCCTCCCACACCAATTCACCCTTATCCTCTTTACAAGGTCTTACAGGGACAGAGACACTGATGTGTGGCTCCAGCCGTAATTTATATTCTTTGTAAATTGTCTGTGATTTTTTCATTGAGATAAGTGCGGGGCGAACATCTGTTTTGTGCTGGAAGGCAGCGGGCCAGGGCCTGAGTTCTGTGGCAATCACCAGCAGTGGAGATAGAGAGAAAGCGGGGAGGCATACGATCTGTCTCCCTATCCTAAATTACAACTTCAGGGGCCCCAGCTACCCTCTCATCATTACTGTTGTATTTAGTTGAACGCATTGGCCAAACAAACATTAAGCTCCATCTGCACAGCCTCGGAGATCAGTGCACACCATGTTTGGCGTGCTTAACTTTATAATTCACTTAATTCATGTCACTTGCTGCGCCTCTTTTCTCTCGTAATTTTCTTCAGCACTTTTTTGAAGACGGTATTTTCTGCTTTTATCAGAGAATTACAAATAAAAATCAACACGTTATGGTGAAAGAGGGATGATGGAATACGACGTAAACGATGTTGCGTAACGTGGTCCAGCTGGCTGACCCACCAAAATGTCCCGTACTCTCATAATTGGGTTGAGGCATGTGGCCATTCAGGACCGGAATAGAAAGATTTGTGGGCATCACACTGACCAAACACTAAAGCCTCATTGACAGTCAAAGAGGAGCGCGACCTGCGGCGTCTCGACGTGCGAACATTAGTGGCTGAGTTCAGAGTTGGACGGGTTCAGAGCGGCGCAGACGATGAATCTCAATCCTGGGGCCGTCGCAGATTTACATTTAAAGTAGTTTTAGCGTACGCCCCACTTCCTGATGCATTCTTTGGCAGGGTTGAAGGGAGCGGCTTATCTGCGAGTCATCAATTCCATATGATGCGGTCTTCCAACACGGAGCCAACACCTTTCTGCTCACACGCCGAGCTCAACGGCGGTGCGCCGTGTTACCCTGAGCTGCTGTGTGCAGTATAATTACATTGCACACAGAAACACTGCTCCTCAGTGTTGACAGCTCCAGATGTGTGTCTGGGGGAACACACACACACACACACACACACACATACATGTTAGAACATGTGACCTGTGTTTTACCTGTGATTGACAGAAGCAGTAATGACCAGCATCAGCGTGTTATTGATGTTCTGTCATTATTGTTGCTATTAGCGTTATCCAGCAGGGGTTACTGCAAAACTGTGTGTGTGCGTGTGTGTGTGTGTGTGTGTGTGTGTGTGATACTTTAGTGTGAAAGCCCAGGGGCAAATCGGTGGCTCATATTTACACTTAATAGGGTCAGTGTGTGTGAGACAAAATGTAAGCGTGTGGGTCTGTGTGTGTGTGTGTGTGGATGTGTGTGGCAGTGTTTGGATGAGTAGTAGGTGTGAGTGTGGTTGTTGACACAGTGGGGTAAAGGCGGTGATGGCTGAAGGCTCTGATGGGTAATGGAGAACAGCAGGTGTTGCCTCCCTCCCGAGCCACTTCAGGCCCCAACAACCTCACCCTCCAATCTTCAAAGCCTCTCCTCCTTGTCTCCTCTCCTCCTTGTCTCCTCCTCTCCTCTCCCCTCTTTTTTTGGTAAGTTCTCACCTTTGACTTTTCACAATAATCTTAGAACATATACTTACACTGTGATTGTGGTGTTCCTCCGTACAAGGCTCACCAACCCTGACAAAACTAAAATGAAACCCCTGATTGAGAAAGACCTTCTTTTACACACACACACACACACACACACACACACACACACACACTTGTAAGCCATTAAACTAACCGTCTCTCGATGCTGAAAGTGTCATTTAAAATTAAGCTTGACAACAGATTCAAGGTTGTGTGAGCCAGTTCTGCAGATGGAGCGTCAGGCAGCCGTGAGCATCCTAACCAGCAACCCAGAACCAGCAGGGGTTAAAAACCTGACACTGACAAAAAATAAAATAAAATAAAAAAGTAAAATTACCAATGTTCAGGGTGATGAAGGGATGAGAAATGGCAAACAGACTGAGGGAGTGAGTGATGTGGCAGATGAGGCTGTAGGTCCTCCAGCAGCCGGCCTTCACAGTGACAGTGAAGAAGAACAAATGGCGCATTGTCTCAATTTTCAGACATTTTGTCACAAGATGATCAACAGCACTATTCATTAAAGCAGATTAATGACCTCTTGGATCATACATATGGCAAACTGAATGTTGAAATGACAGGTTTTATTTCCTCTTGCTCCATAAACTGGCGAAAGTTAGAGACATTGTAGCAAACAAAAAATGTATAGGCAGAAACCCACTGAACAAAATATGGAAAGAAAGTGGAGAAAATTTTGTTTCAGCGCATAATAATATACACAGGTGAGATTTTTTTCTCGTTTTTTTTTTTTTAGTGGAGACGGATCCTGTCTCTCCTCGTTTGTCCAAGTAGAAACTTTAAATATAAATGGATGACTGGCTGAGCTGATTGGAAATTAGAAACATGGTTGTGTTGTACCTGCAGGAAACACACAGCTCCGTCGCTGAATGAAATAGACTTGGAGATGAATTAGGGAGGACGTCTATTTTTAAATCATGGTGTCGTCCTTAGTGCAGCGCATTTCGTCTCACGGCAACGGAGTTTAACCCACATTGTATTCTGTGAAGTGGAAGATAAAAAAAACTACTCCAGGTATTTCAGGATACCATACATACATTCATGATTCATTCATGTGAACATCCCAGGCTGTTTAACAAACTAAATGACAAACTCCAGGGGATAAATTCCATCACAGGTGGAGATGAAAACTGGAATTACACAATTATCCTATAGTTGAGTCAAACAATATCAATGGCTCAAGGTCACAGAGGGCACAGTAAAGGCAGTCTGCTTCAACAGGATTGATGCGAACCATTCTTATTGGCTTTATAATATTTGTTTAGTTCACAATAAAGCCTTCTGTCAGTCACGTTGTGAAATCTGGTACCAGTGGAAATTAAGAAAGCATCATTTTGATGCTGTGGTGGAAGACGGGGAAATTACAAACTTCTGCAGATTTCTGACAACAATACACCCAGGTGACATCAGCCACAGAGAGGAATCATTCAGAGGAAGTGGGAAGAGAGGTAAGATGGCTGGAGGACAGGATCATCAGTGAATAATAACAGAACCTGGGAGAGTGGGACGACTTGGAGCGCTTTCCCACATGGAAAAAAAAAAAATCTTTGAAAGAAGCACAAGAATCTCCTCTCTTTAAGGCATGGCTGCTGCAACCTGCAGATAAAATGGTTAGAGATCATACGCAGACGACACCACTTCAATTTCCTGATGAGACCTCAACGACCAATCACAAAGCAGAAATGAGGAGGCTGGCTCGGTTCGACTGTGAATGATTTCGTCCCGGGAACTGGCTAAGTTCCTTTTCCTTTGAGGACGAAGCGAGTGGAGGAGAAATCTGCAGTTCTGTTCCTACCTCTGTCTGAGGGTGGACACGGACTTATTGTCCTCCACGGTCTTATTACAGTTTGGCCACAGGAAAAAACACCTGTTTCTCCTGAAGCTGATCGGTATGGACATAAAAATACCACCCCTTTCTATTGATCTGTTCTTCAGGCATAGTCACAGTTTTTTGTTTTTTTTTTCGAGCTAGAAGAAGAGACTTTTTTGAGCTGAATGGTAAAAGCGAGGGGGGAACCTTTGTTCCATGATCCACCTGTTCACTCCAGGAGGCTCAGTTGTCTCAAAACCAGTATCTGGTGAACTGGGATGAATTGAATGAAAAGACTGGGCTCTGTGAAAGTTTCATTTATATTCAAGTGGCTGCTTGTCTCAAACAAAAACTATGGTTTTACATAAATTATTGCTTACATATATGTAAAATGTAAAATATCCAGCAACACGTAATTCTTACTATTATTAGCTGGGGTTAAAATACTATATTGTTGTTTTACACCTTGAGTAATATAATATAATGGAATTGTTTTTTGTGTGGTGACACAGAAAAAGCACACTTTCATTTATCATAGCTAACATATTGATTGTTGGATATTTCGACATATGAATGGCAAATGGCAAAATCCTGGACATTTTTAAACAATATGCCTCTTTGCGTGATTTCATTCAGGTTCAAATTCCCTCTCTGTGGTTTTGTTAGGAAATGTTGAGATTTTAAAAATGACTGCTGTCATGTCTTTTTGGCGTTTTCCTCCCCCTCCTCTGTTCGTGCTCATCGGCCGTTAGACAGCGAAGCTGAGCCAGTTAGCGGTGGCGTGTCTGTCTGGGGGCCAGGGCTCCCCTGCTTTCCATTTGTTTCCCATGCTGAACACGTCACCAGCTTCATAACCCCACCCCCACCCCCCCACCCCCAACCCCCCCTCCCCTGACTTTTACAAATGAACAAATCTGATTGAGCGAATGCCATTACCTGGGTAAATGAATGATTCCTAAAGGACTGGACAAGGCCTAACACCACCCTGAGGGTAAAGCTTATTATCGCTGCAAACTCCAAAGAGGAGAGAGGCGGCTGTGAAGCGTGTGTGCGCTTTGTCAGAAGCCTGTATTTCCATATTAATATGCCACATTTAGGCATCGGAGACAGAGGGCGGCCCGTCATGCCTCTTTGATAACAGAGCAGTTAGCTTTACCCCTCATGTATAAATATGTAGAGTTCTGATAAGATTAATTGAAATGCCTAAGTATACAGGAGTGGGAAATGAGTGGGAGGAAGCCAGGGGGACAGAAGAGGAAGAGGAGACACATTATGTTACCTAAGCATGTATTTTAGACCGGTCTTTGCCTCAGACCTGTTCCAGCGTGGGAGCCGAGCCTCTCTCCTCTGGGTCCAAAGTGCCTTGAATTGAAAATAGCATCTACCCAACAGTCACTCAAAAATAGCTGAGCGAATACGTTTTTGCGCCAAGCCGATAAATACGGCGTGGAGCCTCTGACACCGAAGCCTCACCCCAATTTCCAGTGCTCCGTAGGAGATCAGATAGCCCTGTGTCATTTGATTTTCTGCCTTATCTCATCCGCGCCCATCTTTTTGTCTCACGCAGGGCTACGCTTTAAGAAGCGCGCGCGCCGTGTATCTTTTTGAAGGACAAAACCCAGAATGATATCGAAACAAATAATAGGATCGCACTCCTGGACGGGCCAATTCCAGTTTGTGATTGAGAGCCAGTGCTGATTTAGGCATGTCAAATGAGTGTCCTTCAAATGACTTTCAGTATGCAAATCTGTGGCGGCATATCCGGACTGCAGCCACTAGCGAAGTTTTCGCCATTTACGATCACGCATCCACATCGGGTGACATTACAGATGTTGTAAACTAAAGCACAAGTTACGCTCTGTGTTTATTCCACACTGCCACTGAGCAGCTCCACTTCTCAGACTGACCAATAAAAATGTCGGTGTGCTCGTTGTTTTTCTGCAACGAATGCGGAGTGCAAAACAACACAGGGCAGCGAGCGAGGAGGTCTTGGAGAGTGGAGGTGAGGCATCCCGAGACCGATGAAACAGGAGGGGGAGAGAGAGCGGAAGATGAGATGGAGCGAGGGAGGAGACAAAGGCGCTCCCCGGTGCACAGCTTCAGTTGACTGACAGCAAAGAGAAAGCACCGTGGAGGGAGGAAGGGAGGAGGAAAGGGACGAGGGGAGAACGGCAAAGACTGAGCATGTCAGTGTGTGAGTGGCGTGTCCCATTAGAAGGTGCTGTCAAGGGCCACAGAGTGGGGACTGCAGGGACCCCACCTCCCCCCCCCTTCCCCTCCCTCTCCACTGGCCCCTGAGATCCAGCCAGGGAAATGATTGATGAGTGATACCAAGATAAACACACGCCCCGGCCCCCGAAGGCAGCACTGCAAAATGATGCATGCTGCATTATAAATAAACCTTGTGCAACAAAAAAATTAACAATAAACAACAAAACAATGCAAAGACGAGCATTCTGGCTTTTTTTTATTATTATTTGGATACTGTTACAAAGAAAACAATCAAGCTTTTGTTCTTTGCTTTGATTAGAGCGTCATTAGTTTTCTGTTTCTACCTGTATATATTAGTGTCTGTGCATATGAGTAGTGAGCACAAGGCTAACAAGCTTCACCAGTGAACTGGATGGTTAAACCACCATCAGCAGTTACACCCCCCCCCCCCCCCCCCCCCCCCCCCCCCCCCCCCCCCCCCCCCCCCCCAGTTACACCCCCCCCCCACCCCACCACCCCCCCCCCTTCTTCAGCAGCTCGGGCAGACGGGCTTTTCCACTCTGAGGTCACTGTGAGGCACCAAACACTCGTTTGGTAAAGCTCCAGATAACAGCAGCTGTGCGTCTGTGTGTGTGTGTGTGTGTGTGTGTGTGTGTGTGCGTGTTGCAGGAGTGCGTGGAAACCGTTAACGTATACTGTGATATATGCACGATGACACGACGCCACAACACAAATACTCCAAACATAAAGCCATATTCAACAGCTCACTAATTGTCGAGTAAAGTCATAAATGTTTTATGCTACACTTTCTGTTAATGTTTAACGCTGAGTGCCAAATGCCTGTGTTACAAATCGAAGTGGAAAGGCAGATTATCATCAAATAGTTACATTATATCATTATGAGCCTACAGGCTGTGGTCTGGTGGAGGCAGGATGAATTATGAATGGAGAGCGAGGGAGGATCCTCTCTTCCCTCCAGGGACCTCCAACACCACTACTCATTTAAGTTGGATGAATGAGAGACAAGGAAGGAAGAGCAACACACACCCTCACACTG